>SKCR01018128.1:0-20481 GCA_019454045.1 Zanthoxylum bungeanum | reverse complement strand
TAAACTTTTGCCATCGAGGCGAAAGCTTACTTTGCTGAGTTACCCTGACATAGGCAGGACAACCCCAAACCTTAATATAAATTAAGATTCGGTCTCTACCGAACCATATTGATACGGGTGTCGTAGGAAAACAGCCTTTGAGGAATCTTATTCAAAAGATGTGCGGCTGTTAAGAGACAGTCAGTAGCCCCATAAGTAATAGGGCAAATCTGTGAAACTCAACATCGATCGGACCATATCCAATAAAGTCCGATTTCTCCTCTCAGATACACCTTTGTGCTGTGGTGTACCTGGAGGAGTATATTGAGCGAGAATCCCATTCTCCTTCATATAATCCATGAACTCACCACTCATATATTCGCGCCCTCGATCTGATCGAAGGAATTTAATATATTTACCAGTTTGGTTTTTCTACTTCATTCGGAACTCTTTGAACTTTTCAAAGGTTTCTGATTTATGTCGCATCAAATACACATAACCGTACCGTGACAAATCATCGGTAAAGGTAACGAAGTACGAATAACCACTGTGAGCAGTTTGACTTAGTGGACCACATACATAAGAATGTACGAGTTCCAGTAAGTTGTGGGTGCGGTGTCCAACACCAGAAAATGGGGCTTTGGTCATCTTACCCTGAATACAGGATTCACAAGTTGGATAGGACTCAATGGTAAGATCTGATATCAAACCATTCCTAACCAATTGGGTAAGGCGTTTAACGCCAATGTGACCAAGTCTCATATGCCAAATTTCAGTATTATTAATTACAGGTAAACTACGTTTATTAAACTCCAGTATTTAATATATCTTTTGAAGTTTGCAATGTGTAATGACCATGCTGTTTGGACACTAAGGATCTGAATATTATTTTTATCATATAAATACAAAGAACTATTCTTAATATTAATACAATAGCCTTCTGTATCTAATACAAAAGTGATATAATATTAGCGACACATCCTGGTACAAAATGACAGTCATATAACAAAAGTGTCCCATTCGGCAATGAGATCTCGCATACTCCCACTGCAACTGCATCCAAAGAGTCTCCACTCCCGAACCGCAACTGCATCTCTCCTGGCTTCAGCCTCATACTTTCCTTCAGCACCTGCAACGAATTGCAAATGTGAATGGGACAAGCAGAATCTAAAATCCAGCTGGATGTAACGGCTTCACAAGCCAAGATAAATCAATAACTGGAAAAATAAAAGTACCTGATGTAGAAGCTCTGTCTCTCCTCACTTGGGCCAATGTAATCTGGACAGTTCCTTTTCCAGTGCCCAACTTTGCCGCAGTGGTGGCATTTGTCTTCAGAAGCCCTTTTGGGCTTGGCTATCTTCGCCTGCTGTGGAGGACCGAAGGTCTTCTTCTTCTTCCCTTTCTTCTTCTTTCCCTTAGACATTCCTGGGAAGAAGCAGACAGAGAAGTAGATCTAGGTGTGCGAGTCGGTACTCCCTTCTTCAGATCCTCTTCTGCTGTGAGCAACATCCTATGTAGCTCCTGGTAGGTGCAGACTGTCCCGTGCATGTTGAAGTACATCACAAACTGGCGGAATGAAGCTGGCAGAGAACCAAGAATGACACTCCTACCGAGAATGTCATTCAGGATGAGATTATGTTGCCTCAATTGATCGATCAAATCGAGCATTTGAAGAACATGTGGGCTAACACTTTGCCCCTCATCCAGACGCGCATGGAACAGTTCCATGGCGACCTTGTGAACAATAACCTGTTCCTGGTTCTCGAACGATTTTCTTAATCGCGTTATCATAATATAGGAATCTGATGTTCCATAGTATTGTTGCTTGAGTTTCGGAGAGAGCGAACTAAGGATGTATGATTTAACCCTTAAATCATCATTCTTCCAAGCTTCAAAAACTTGGCGTTCCTCCTCCGCAGCATCCTCATGTTGGAAATTCTAATCCATGTCCCAAGATCAAAAGAGCAAACAAAACATATAAATGAATGAACAATATTGAAGTATGGCGGAATCATAATCACAAAGATCGGAATGCGGATGCGTTGATGAAACAAAAATTTTCTCCTTTGTGCAGTGAGGGTTTCGGCCAAACAGAAAAGAGAAGCTCCAAGCAATTTTTGATCCTTCCAAGCTCTAAGATTAGTTTCCCATAACACCTTTGTATGATCCCTTGATGGTGCTAGCCTTGTGTGTGTGATTTTATGTTCCAAACAAACACAAATTCTTCAAGTTTTTGCAACAAAAACAGAAAAGTGGAGAGGGCTTGTGAGAGCTCACAGTTTCGGTCATGAGAGAATAAGAGAGAGTGTTATGATTTTTGTTACAAAAATCAATTTAATTTATGCCATAATATTTATTAAAATAATAATAAACTTATGACACAAATCATGCAATGGCTTAGAGTGTCAAACACTCAAACTCCATGCAAAACCATTGAGTGTATTGTACACTATCACCATGCAATGTATTAACAATTAAATAATGCATAAAATGACATGTGTCATGTGGGCCCCACACAACCCAAATGAAAGTGGGCCCACGCGTACTCACGCGTTCAGGTTCGATATTTCCGAAATACCGAACTTTCGTCGCGACGTTAATTAAATCGAATTTAAATAAATAATTGCGCCTAGCGAAATTATTATTTACGTCGCTAACGAATTAATTCTAAATTAACTCGTTTGCCCGAATTAAAATCTAATTTTAATTTCGCGTCGAAATCGAATTTCGATTATTATATCGAATATAATAATTTTACGATTAATTCCAAATTAATCGTTCTCTCTCTATGTATAGTACTTTATCCAAGATAAAGTCTCTCCGTAATTAATCCAAGATTAATCGAGTTTGAATCATACGTCATTGGTGAATCTTCGGGAAGCGACCCAAGAGATCTCTGGATGTTGGCAGTAAATACGGCCGTCAGATTATCCGAACACGTACGTACCAAGTACTACGTTTTTACCGATTTACAAGACAAGGTTAGCCTCTAGCAAAACACCATGCCTACCCAATTCTCCAGAAATATTCTTATTGGAATATAAGATCTATAACAGGCGTAGTATACCGTAGTATAGTGTATACTGATCCAGTATCGGATGATCACATGTAAGGCCTGGGGCTGGAGATGTGTCTGCCCCGTACGATACATATATCGGACATCAAGCAACTAGTCTCTTTGAATCGGATAATCCTGACCTTGTCATATTATCCCGATGGTTGCAACCATTATAGAGTACTAGTTCTGTATCCTGCGCGATCATCATCTCCATATGTCTGAAGTGATACTTCCGTCTTGACATCACCCAATACACTACGATTCCCGATAAACCTAGAAGAGGTGTACACAGAACCTGTTAAAGCCCTGGACGACCAAAACTAAAGTCTACCGATTGTCGCAAGTACTAGCGATGCAAGTCTCAGGTTAAGACCATATGCACCTACCCTGAAGCGGACTCCCATAGACACGCAGACATACTACCAATGGGATTCCGCGGGGTCTATCCAGAGTGAAGCTGTTTTCCGTACCATCGGTAAAACACAACCTCCTACCGCACTTGCATAAGTATCCAATACTCAAATATATGAGAACTATGCTGTTGTGCCCTCACAACACGCACAAGTGCAGTACTAGTCTATTCCGCATTATCGATGTCCAATCTCGATAATACTACGACTAGGGATATTTAATGATTAAACCTTTATGGATTGATACTGTCTCATATCATCTCAATCAGGAATTAATCATAGGGACTTTTACCATTTATATATCAAAGTAAATAAATTACAAAACGGTAAAAGGCAATTTCATTACTACATAGTTAATTTTGTACAATAATACAATATCATTTACAAAATAGTGACGCTATGGGTCATTACTGTCTAACAATCTCCCACTTGGCCTATAGCCAGTCACTCAAGCATCTAATAACTGAACTATGTACATGTCACTCAAATTCCCGAGGAATAGCCTTCGTCAGCGGATCTGCAATATTATCCTCTGATACGATCTTTTCGATCTTCACATCGCCACGATGTATGATCTCTCGAATCAGATGGAATCGTCGAAGAACATGTTTGGATCGTTGATGAGACATTGGTTCCTTAGCCTGTGCTATAGCCCCGCTATTGTCACAATACAATGGAACGGGCTCAGCTGCTAACGGAACTACTCCTAATCCAATTAGGAATTTACGGATCCAAACTGCCTCTTTTGCTGCTTCAGCTACTTCAGTGTACTCCGCTTCAGTTGTTGAATCGGCAACAGTATCTTGCTTGGAAGATTTCCAGCTCACTGCTCCGTTATTCAAACAAAATATGTACCCAGATTGTGACTTAAAGTCGTCTCTGTCGGTTTGGAAACTTGCATCGGTATACCCAGATACCTCAAGTTCTCCATCTCCATAGATTAAGAAAGCATCCTTAGTTCTGTTAAGATACTTAAGGATACTCTTAACCGCCATCCAGTGATCTTTACCTGGATCGGCCTGATATCGACTGCACATGCTCAAAGCATGGGACACATCAGGTCGTGTACATATCATGGCATACATGATCGATCCGACTGCCGAGGCGAACGGAGTCCGACTCATGTTGTCTCTCTCATCTTGTGTTTTAGGACACATGTCCCTAGATAGATAGACGCCATGTGATATTGGTAACAGTCCCCTCTTGGACTGATCCATGTTGAATCTCTTCAACACTTTATCAATATATGTACTCTGGGAGAGTCCAAGTAGCTTTCTAGATCTATCCCGGTAGATCTTTATTCCTAGAATAAAAGCTGCCCCTCCCAGATCTTTCATGGAGAATTTCAATGAAAGCCAAGCTTCACCAACGTTAACATGGGAATGTCATTGCCGATAAGCAATACATCGTCGACATAAAGGAAAATAAAAGTCAGTGCACTCCCACTAACCTTCTTATATACACAAGGATCATCTTCGTTTTGAATGAAATCATATTCTTTTATGATCTCATCAAAACGCTGGTTCCACGACCGCGATGCTTGCTTCAGTCCATAAATGGACCGATTTAACTTACAAACCTTGTTTGCAAGTCTAGGTGCGATAAAACCGTCAGGCTGTTGCATATAAACATCCTCCGAAAGGTTTCCGTTAAGGAAAACGGTTTTAACGTCCATCTGCCATATTTCATAATCGTAATATGCAGCTATTGCAAGCATTATCCGAATGGATTTAATCATGGCAACGGGTGAGAAGGTTTCATCATAATCAACTCCAAGTCGTTGACGATATCCCTTCGCTACAAGCCTAGCTTTGTACGTTTGTACGTTGCCATCCATGTCAGTCTTCTTCTTGAAGACCCCATTTGCATCCAATAGGCTTTACGCCTTCTGGTGCATCAACCAGTGTCCAAACTTGGTTGGTATACATGGAATCCATTTCGGCCTTCATGGCTTCTTGCCATAAAGCGGATTCGATACCTTGTATCGCTTCCTCATACGTAGCCGGTTCATTATCCTCAATAAGATTAATATCTACATGAGGTGAGATCAGGAATCCATACCTCTCAGGTATTACCCTGACTCTCTCCGACCTACGCGGTCCTTGTGTATTTGAAGATTGTGGTTCAGTCTCATCCCAGATGGACTGTTCATGTTCCGTTGATAATTCATTGCCAAGAACAGTATCACTACGACTTTCATCGAGTTCTACTTTCTTCCCACTAAACACTGCATTTAGGAATTCCTTCTCAAGGAAAACCGCATGTAGAGCAACAAATACTTTGTTCTCTTGTGGGTGATAGAAGTAATATCCTTTGGTTTCCCTAGGATATCCAACGAATAGGCATTTATCTGATTTGGGTTCAAGTTTGGTACCTTCCAAACGTTTAACGTATGCCCAGCAACCCCAATCTTCAGGAATGAGAAACCCGGTTCTTACCTGTCCATATCTCATATGGTGTCTGTTCAACAGACTTTGACGGAACCTTATTCAAAATAAGAACTGCACTGTTTAATGCATATCCCCAGAAGAAATTGGCAGCTCAGTGCGACTCATCATCGACCTTACCATGTCCAACAAGGTACGGTTTCTCCGTTCGGACACCACCATTTAATTGTGGTGTTCCAGGAGGAGTCCACTGTGAAAGAATACCATATTCTTTCAGGTAATCTTGAAACTCATTACTTAAGTATTCGCCACCACGGTCCGACCGTAATGTCTTAATACTCTTGCCTGTTTGTTTTTCAACTTCGTGTCGAAACTCTTTGAATTTCTCAAAAGTTTCCGACTTGTGCGTCATTAGATACACATAACCGTAACGTGATGCATCATCGGTAAAGGTTACGAAGTATCGATATCCACCTCTAGCCTGGCTAGACATGGGCCCACAAACGTCACTATGAACGAGGGCTAACAGTTCAGTGGCACGTTCACCTTTACCGCTAAAAGGTGATTTAGGCATTTTGCCTAATAAGCAAGATTCGCAGCACGTCATATGAATTTGGATCAAATCCGTCCAAGTACCCACTCTTCGAAAGTGTGGATATGCGAGTCTTGTTAATGTGTCCCAGACGACAATGCCACATATAAGTTTCATCATTTGGATCACTCTTTTTAAGCCTTTTGTTTGTTAATTTATATGTAGGAGATTCATTTATATTCAAAATATAAAGACCATTATTTGCAACTGCAGTGCATATTTCTGCATCATTTTTATATAAATAACACCCAGTGTTTCTAAATACAAAAGTGTACCCATTTCGGGTTAACAAAGATACAGATATAATATTCCTAGTCAAACTAGGTACATAATAACAGTCATTTAGTTTAAGTACATGCCCCGAGGGCAGTTCTAATATAAAAGTGCCCACGGCCAAAACAGCAACAGGAGTTCCGTTTCCAACTCGTAGATCAATCTCCCCTGAAGCCAGAGTCCTGCTGTTCTGCAGATCCTGCATATCAGTACATATATGAGAACCACAACCAGAATCAAAAATCCAATTTTTAAAACTAGAAGTAGCCATGTTTATTTCAATAACAAACATACCAGAGGTCGGTGCCTTGCCCACCTTGATCTCCCTTCTGATCGCCTTGTTCATGCGGCAGTCACGCTTCCAGTGACCTCTTTTGCCGCAGTTAAGGCATATGTCTTGTGACTTGTTCCTCGGCTTCCCAGAAGCCATCGGCATCTTGGCCTTGCCCTTGTTCTTACGCTTCTTCTTTTTCACCCCTCCAGTTGCCTTGGGCCCAGCCCTTGACGTCTGAGAGGTCGATGCAAAGTGCGCCTCGCGCTTGTTGCCTTTAAGAAGATCTTTCTCTGACTCCTTAAGAATGGACAATAGCTCTCCAAGAGTATCGTCCGTATCCATCAACTTGTAGTTGATGATAATCTGCTTCCAAGTATCGGGAAGTGACTGTAAAAGCATGTCTACAGTCAGCTCAGCCTCCAAGACTATTCCCATCTTGGCCAGCTCATCAATGTCAGCTATCATTTGAGTCCCGTGGGCCTCAACTGAAGCGCCATCAGTCATACGGGAGCGAAAGAGTTTCTTCACCAACTCATACCTCTCCATCCGCTTATTAGTGCGGTGAAGATCCTTAGTCTGGCCATCATATTATAAGGATCCAAGTCCCTATTCTGGCGACGAAAGTTTGAGTCATGGAAGCAAGCATGATCGACTGAGTTGTATCACAATCATCGCTATGAGTTCTCCATAACTCCAGCTCAAGTGGCTCAGTGGGCCTCGGCCCGAGAGGTCTCTGTGGTGGTGTAAACAGCCTCTCTCTCCCCAAGGACTATCCTCAGGTTCATTTCCCAGTCAGCAAAGTTCGTGCCCTTAAATACATTATCACCCATGATTATGTCTCGGACATTTCCTTTGTTTGCCATCTTAACTACGATAGTCCAACTATATAGTTAACGATATATGGGTACAGTCAACTGTTACAAGAAAAATAACATTTTATTAGTCCAACTAATGTTAAAATATTGACGAAATAAATTTTGTAGGCGCGTAAAGCTAAGTATCTGAATGAAATTGCAAATTCAATACTAGCCTCCCACTATTTTCTACAAGTCTCTAACCCTCTGTCGAGTACTCGGGAAATCAATTTCCTAGTGGGCTAGGATCCCGTTAAATAACACACAACCTTGACTTTGGCCAACAAGTTGTATGATATTTAAATAGGTAGATCTCGAAGATCAATTGGATCCCATCCAATTCCTAGATCCGGTAGGTGGACATCCAAGTCCGAAACATATATATCTAATACATATGTCAATGTATCCAATACATTTTCCTAACCATTCCTCTGAATCAACTAAGTCTTGGCTTTGGCACAACAAACTTAATGATTCCAGTTAAGCGGGACCCATTGACATGGAAAGTTTCATAATCAATGTCGATGGACAAGAAGTGATCTTGACTTTGGCCAACAAATCACAACTTGGACAAGACACCGATATGGAACAAAACTCTCATGATTCAAACACATCCTCAATGACAAAGGTCTTGACTTTGGGCAACAAACCAATGCCAATTTCGGATCTTGAGAAAGAATCACTCAACGGAAGGAAAATCGCTTAATTAATTTGTTTGAGGGATTTTCGTGTAATTTGTAAACCAATTAATTTATCTTTGTTAGGTCTCATCATCATACACCCTTAAGCATGCTTCTAAAACATCATAAAGCGCGTAAAGTAAAGTAATAGCGATATACGGATGGATATGAACAACAACTTGTTCCTAGAACAAATCACTCCCTTTCCTCTCCCCGCTAGAACTATTCTACTCTTACCCAATTACATAATACAATAAGAGAAACCTCATTTACATTGAGGGGAATTAGGTGAGAAGAGAATACAAAGAGACAATAAGAGAAAGGTTGGACACGCAGGTCCAATTTATAAATTCTAAATTTACAATAATTTCTAAAATTACCCTTCCCTTCTAATATCCATCCGATATACACTATTCATACATTACATCCACATTCATTCATTCAAGGCATGTTATACAACCAATCAAATCCAATTAATTAGTCTTTAATTAGGTGACAATACAATGTTCAAACAATTGTTTGCATTTGCGCGAGTCCAACTCAATTTGAGAATAAATACTTATAGTATGAATTCACGAATTATATCGAACTACTCGTCAAATCCAATTTAAGTCGTATTCAATACTAATCCTTATATTAATTCCAAATTAAATATTTACACTTTTATTGTGCTTTTATGACTTAGATTCCAAATCTAATTCTATCGGGTCTCAAAGCCCAATCAACATCCAATGTCCGTTTAATTAAAGTCCGATGGGCTTTCAATTGATTTCATTAGGCTTGGGCCTTGGTCAATGTGGGTCAAACCCAATTTCCAAGCCCAATAAGGAATCACCCTCATTTGCCATAAAAATCAATATCAAGCCCATAAGGCCCAATTAAACATAAAAGCCCATTTATTACATTTGGACTTAATGGAGTGATTTAGGCCCATTTTGGATCCAATCCACTTTGCCCAAACCTACTTGGTCCAACCAAGCCCATTATGTCCAAATATAATAGTTTTAGGCCAATTCAAAATTAAGCCCAATTAATCAAATTTTAAAATTCCAAATTTTATAACTTAATTAATTAAAGTGTAATGTCATGATTAATCCTTTAAATCAATATTTCCAAAATATCAAATTAATCCATTAATCATATTTTTATCTTAAATACATGTCCAACATTATTATCAAAAAAAATCAAGTCCCTAATCTTCTTCCATGCATTCGGCCAATGTGATGAAAAAATTACCGATTTCGTTTTCAATCCAATCGAATCACAAATCGTCATTTTATGTTCGTTTAAAGTCATCCAATGATCTTATAAACAACAAATCATCATCTCCATGGTCTAGGTAGTATTCGGCCAAGCCTCTCCAAGAGGGGAAAAATTAATCCAATTTATTTTTCATGAAATTGATAATGTATAACATAATGTAACATACATTTAAGCATACTTAATCAATCAAAATCATCAAATCATGCTTCAATCAATTTTGCCCAAATATTACCCTAATATATTTTCATGCTTTTAAGCTCAATGATACCATTGTTGGAAATTCTAATCCATGTCCCATGATCAAAAGAGCAAACAAAACATATAAATGAATGAACAATATTGAAGTATGGCGGAATCATACTCACAAAGATCGGAATACGGATGCGTTGATGAAACAAAAATTTTCTCCTTTGTGCAGTGAGGGTTTCGGCCAAACAGAAAAGAGAAGCTCCAAGCAATTTTTGATCCTTCCAAGCTCTAAGATTAGTTCCCATAACACCTTTGTATGATCCCTTGATGGTGCTAGCCTTGTGTGTGATTTTATGTTCCAAACAAACACAAATTCTTCAAGTTTTTGCAACAAAAACAGAAAAGTGGAGAGGGCTGTGAGAGCTCACAGTTTCGGTCATGAGAGAATAAGAGAGAGTGTTATGATTTTTGTTACAAAAATCAATTTATATTTATGCCATAATATTATTAAATTAATAATAAAAACTTATGACACAAATCATGCAATGGCTTAGAGTGTCAAACACTCAAACTCCATGCAAAACCATTGAGTGTATTGTACACTATCACCATGCAATGTATTAACAATTAAATAATGCATAAAATGACATGTGTCATGTGGGCCCCACACAACCCAAATGAAAGTGGGCCCACGCGTACTCACGCGTTCAGGTTCGATATTTCCGAAATACCGAACTTTCGTCGCGACGTTAATTAAATCGAATTTAAATAAATAATTGCGCCTAGCGAAATTATTATTTACGTCGCTAACGAATTAATTCTAATTAACTCGTTTGCCCGAATTGAAATCTAATTTTAATTTCGCGTCGAAATCGAATTTCGATTATTATATCGAATATAATAATTTTACGATTAATTCCAAATTAATCGTTCTCTCTCTATGTATAGTACTTTATCCAAGATAAAGTCTCTCCGTAATTAATCCAAGATTAATCGAGTTTGAATCATACGTCATTGGTGAATCTTCGGGAAGCGACCCAAGAGATCTCTGGATATGTTGGCAGTAAATACGGCCGTCAGATTATCCGAACACGTACGTACCAAGTACTACGTTTTTACCGATTTACAAGACAAGGTTAGCCTCTAGCAAAACACCATGCCTACCCAATTCTCCAGAAATATTCTTATTGGAATATAAGATCTATAACAGGCGTAGTATACCGTAGTATAGTGTATACTGATCCAGTATCGGATGATCACATGTAAGGCCTGGGGCTGGAGATGTGTCTGCCCCGTACGATACATATATCGGACATCAAGCAACTAGTCTCTTTGAATCGGATAATCCTGACCTGGTCATATTATCCCGATGGTTGCAACCATTATAGAGTACTAGTTCTGTATCCTGCGCGATCATCATCTCCATATGTCTGAAGTGATACTTCCGTCTTGACATCACACCCAATACACTACGATTCTCGATAAACCTAGAAGAGGTGTACACAAAACCTGTTAAAGCCCTGGACGACCAAAACTAAAGTCTACCGATTGTCGCAAGTACTAGCGATGCAAGTCTCAGGTTAAGACCATATGCACCTACCCTGAAGCGGACTCCCATAGACACGCAGACATACTACCAATGGGATTCTGCGGGGTCTATCCAGAGCGAAGCTGTTTTCCGTACCATCGGTAAAATACAACCTCCTACCGCACTTGCATAAGTATCCAATACTCAAATATATGAGAACTATGCTGTTGTGCCCTCACAACACGCACAAGTGCAGTAGTACTAGTCTATTCCGCATTATCGATGTCCAATCTCGATAATACTACGACTAGGGATATTTAATGATATTAAACCTTTATGGATTGATACTGTCTCATATCATCTCAATCCGGAATTAATCATAGGGACTTTTACCATTTATATATCAAAGTAAATAAATTACAAAACGGTAAAAGGCAATTTCATTACTACATAGTTAATTTTGTACAATAATACAATATCATTTACAAAATAGTGACGCTATGGGTCATTACTGTCTAACACCTCACCCACTGCAAGGGGTAAAGGACCCTCAAGAACATAACCCAACTTTTCGGAATCGAGGACAATCCTCAAATCCAATTCCCAGTCTGTAAAGTTCTCAGCGCCTTTCAGTTTGTTCGCATCTAACATACGCGCAAACTGGTTTGTGGATTGACCCGCCATCGCAAATCTATCATATAGATCACGAAAAACGGTTAGCAGAAATAAAGCAGTTTCATAGATATAATATCAAAAGCATAAACTAGATCATGGATTTTCAATCTAATATGCCCCTCCCACTAAATCATGCAATACTGTAATACCAAAACAAAATACAAATATTTAATAATAAATTAAATATAAATAGTGAAAGGTGGATCCCGTGAATATATTTCAGCTCACAGCAGAGGCACGGTCTCGCCTACGTATATTCATCAGGTAGACAACTCATTTGTCAATCACTCAAAAGTGACTCCTAAGTATCCGGTCTTGGCCGTTTCTCATTGTCGCTGGCAAAGGCAGGCCACAAGGAGACGTACCAAGGTAATACTCGTCAATGATAAACTCAAGTTACTTACGTAATCTTGACAGCTAGGGCACATTCAGAATTCCGCTTTTACTTGAATTTATCTAGTATCAGATATACATCCGGTATAAATAAATCTTTATCGGCTACACCCTCACAGCAGAGGCACGGTCTCGGATGTAGTCACAAAGAAGTATCATAAACCGTATTGACAAGACGGACCATATAACATGCATCAAATACATAATTACATTTAAATCTTATTATTAGGGATTTTCCGCTAAGTGTCATACACCCTAAATCTAACCAGTTTAGATCCTAATAAGCATGCACAAAGTCAAGAAAACATGATTAAACATTGATTCAATGAAGGCTAATCATATTAGGTGGCCTAGAATCAGACTCGCTCTGATACCATTTTGAAGGGGTTATTTAGGGGGTGAATCCGGTAACGCAGCGGAAGCGGTGAAAATCCGATTTTCAGATTTCAAAATTTTTCTTGGATTAATTAAATAAACATATTTATTTAATATTCCAATAATCAAATTATGAAATAAAATTTCAAATGAATCATATTCAAGTGAAATTACCAAATACCCTTATATGGTATTTTGTCCATTTTAGTCCGAAATTGATCTAATCAATTTTGAATGATTCTAAATCATTTCTAAGATGAATTTATCATGTTCAAAACATCAAAACACCATAAGCCACAAAAAACCCAAAATTCCTTCACAAGGCCGTGAGCCTCCATTTGGTGGCAACATTGACCATTGGTCATTTCATGCTTCAAAACTCATCTTAATGAAATCTAATCAACATGAAACTTTGCATGCATCTCATACACACCCAAATGCTCAACATATCTCAAAAGCCCCAATTTGGAATTGGTTATAACCCTATTTTTAATTTCCACAAATTGGACAAATTAGGCCATTTACATTAAATCAAATGTTTCAATCATCAATCTTTCACTAATTCAAGTCTCAACACAATGAAACAACTCAAGATCAAATCTAGGTCATTTAAGAGTGGGTCAACAACTCTAGAATAGCAACATGGTTTCATAAACCTTAAAAGAATACATATAACTACACTAGTTACATTCTTTGTTCATCATACATGCTCAACACTTTCAAACAAATTTCCATCATTAAAAACACAAGAAATAAAGAAAAGAATAACTTAAGAAACTCATGAGAGGTAGCCTAGATCCTAAGGAACAAATTCATTTCTAATAGTAAGTTTAAGAAACTTACAAAATCCAAGCTTTTCTTTAGGTTTTTTCTTTTCTCCTTCACTTTCTTTCTTTGTCTTTCTTCAATGGAATTTTGTTTTTGATAAAGTGTATTAGGTTAAGTTAAATGAAAATTGAAAAACAATTTATACTTGTGACTTTTAGCCTTGGCCGAAAATTCAAAGCAAATGCAAGAAATTGTAATTTCAATTTCATTTCAATTACATAATGTCAACTTGCATAAATATCTTATAAACTACTTTATTAGATATTTATTTTGGTCAACAAATGCAACTAATGTCATTTACTTTAATTATCCTAATGTAAGATATTTATATTTTAATTAATTTAATCATTTAACAATTAAATAATTAATTAATTAATCAAATACAAATATATTAAATATATGTATAATATTTACATTAAATATTAAAAACATATATTCATTTAGGAAATAAGTCAAATAACTCATTTTGACTATTAATTAATGTGTATTTAAATTAATCAAGTATTAAATGTAAATACACAATAATTAAGTAAATGACTATCTAGTGTCTTTAGCATGTATCTTGCGTTTAACCATTAAACGACTTTATAAATAATCAATATTATTTATTTATGTTGCTCTAGTGCTCAACGAGTATGTTTCATTATTGAGACTCTCTAGGTTCAGGTATATCCGTCACAAAATCTAATTTCGTGTCCATAATCTATCCACCCGTAGATTATGACGATCACGGATAATCTCGCTGAACCATACAGGTCGAGGTCATCACAAATGTATAATTCCTCCGTCACAGGTATCCGGATAAATCCCAGAGATATAAATGTAAACGTCAAATCTCTATCGGGATTATCCAGTCGACTATTCTATTAGCAATCTCAAAAAGAATGTTTAGAACTAGCTTCTAAACTTACCACGGGCCCATGGTTTTATCTGATTGCTAATCATATGGACTACCTATGCTCTGGTACACAGAACTGACGGATCCTATCTTGATACACATAGGACACCCTGAGGATCTATCTACACCCAACGTACAGGCGGAGGTCTGATCTAAATAGATCGGTGACGTGACTGCCGTCTAAGTGTAGAAGATGTCTCATATGCCCACAATGGAATCTCAAGTCTAAGAATCACAAGTGCTACTCAACCCAAGAAGATTCTTATTGACGCTGGTGTACCATCCATTAAGAATCTTCGGTGAGTCGTTCAGTGTTTATCCACTATAAACACCTACACGTCTATACTAGTCTCCAAGACTTATGGTTCATTGAGAAACCATTGGAATCATATATTCCAGTATACGACATGTACCGTGGGTCTCACGGGTTTACTATACTGACCAAGTAGTGTAAACCTTGACCAGGAACTGTCTGAGAATGACAACGTCATGATACGACTCAATATCCGTTGCGACGCTTTTGCAACTGTATCATGACTAATCATTCTAGGGTCATTACGTCTTTACCATATAAAAATTAGATTATATTATAGAAACTGCATATATTATTACTGATAATAACGTTTTACAGAAGTATTTAACAAAAATACAACCGGGAATTGGCGCTCTGAGCACCAACCCCTACAAAAGGTTAGGTAATACATTGGATGTATTGGCATATATAAGATATATGTTTCGGACTTGGATGTCCCCCTACCGGATCTAGGAATTGGATTGGATCCAATCGATCTTAGAGATCTACCTAGTTAATTATCATACAATTTGTTGGCCAAAGTCAAGATTGTGTGATATTTAACGGGATCCTAGCCCACTAGGAAACACGGTTTCCCGAGTACTCGACAGAGGGTTAGAGGCTCGCCGAAAAATAGTGGGAGGCAAGAATTGAATTTGCAATACTCGTTCAATTACTCGTCATACGCGCTCATTTAAATTATTTCGTCATTAGATTAAATGTTAGTTGGACTAATATTTAAATTGTTGTTTTATTTAACAGTTGGACTGTATTATAGTTGATTATATATATTGGATTATATTAATCAATATATTTGAATTAATTAATTTCAGTTTACAGTTGATTTTATAATTGGATTATAGTAATCAATGTAATTGAGGTTAATTAATTTAGATTATATTTGATTATATAGTTGGACTATTATAATCATTATAATAAATAGTACCACAAATCGTTGATTAAATAGTTGGACTATTAGAATCAAGATAGATATGAAAGATTGTTTTAAGACATAATCCTGGGTGAAAATGTATTTAAACGACTTTAATTTTCAAATCGGGAATAAATTTTCAGGATGGTCCTGGAAAAATAATAAGTTATTTTATTTGATAAAATAAGCCTAAGATCGGAGTTAAGCAAATAAGTGGAACATGATATTTGGAATATTCATGTAATGATAACTTTAGTACTTAATCCATAATACTTGTCATATAGACTCCTTAATTTCTTTATCAGAACTAAAGATTATATTCTTAAAGTATGATATTGAAATTGAAGGATATTCAAAGATTAGATCTTGGAAGTACTTTTAAAAATTGCAATAAATAATTCTTGGAGAATTAAAGACTATTCTCAAGGAGATAAAGTCAAAATTGCAATTAGGCAAGTAGTGCAAGGCACACCTTACTTCAATATTCTGGAAACCCGAGGCTTGGTTAAAGGCAACTGGAATATTGAAAATGACAAAGGCAAAATCATTATAGTCTTCTTGGAAGATAAATGACATATCCCAAAATGTCTGCACAATTGTGGCAAACGGAATCGCGAAGCGTGACTGTCGTTTGGACAAAGCAGACATGAAGGAATTGAAGACGAGCAAGGCTCTGACTTCAAATATGTTTGTCAAAATTATGTTCATTACTAGTATTAAAATTGGATTTTTAGATACTTAATATGGTACTAATAAATAATATATATTGGTGTTCAGAATCTGCTGTGAGCAGGATTAGAGAACTGTTATAATGTAACTAGTTTGACTAGATACATTATCTCTTTATCAGTGTTTACCCACCACGGGTGAACCTTTATATTTTAGAACACTAAAGTGTTTTATTATATAAGGATGATATTGAGATAAACACATTAGATGTGAATAACAGAATTTATATTTTGAATATAAATAAATCTCAAATATATATAATGACAAACAAATAGCTCAAAGTGATTTGATCAGAAGAAACTAATTATGGGATTGTTGTCTGGGACACAATCGAACAAGACTCGTATATCCACACTTTCGAAGAGTGGGTACTCGGACTGTTTTGATTCTAATCAAATAAAGTCTACGATTCTAGTTTATTGGGCAATGTGCCTAAAACACTATTTACTTGATAAAAGTGTAAAATGCCATCGATCTATTAGCCCTTGTTCATAATGAAACAAGTGGTCCCATGTCTAGCTAGGCTAGATATGGATATGAATATTTCGTGACCTATACAGATGTGGCATCGCGTAATGGTTGTGTGTTTCTTTTGAAGAACACAAATCGGAAACTTTTAGAGTTTCGACACGAAATAGACAAACAGATCGGCTATAGTATTATACCGTCACGGTAAGACCGTAATGGAAAATACTTAAGCAATAAGTTTCTTATATACTTGAAAGAGTATAGTATTCTTTCAAATGAGGACTCCTCCCGGAACACGTCAAAGTGACGGTGTGTCCGAACGGATTAACCGAATCATGTTAGACATGATAAGGCTAATCATGAGTCGCTCTGAGCTACCATTTCCTTCAACGGATAAGTTTTAACAGTGCAATAACTTATTTAGAATAAGGTTCCATAATAATCTGTTTGACAGATTACATATTAGATATGAACGGGAAAGAAACCGGGTTTCTCATTCCTGACCATTTGGGATGCTAGGCATATATTTGGATAATACTAAACTAAAACCAAATTGGATAAGTGTCAATTGTAAGCTATCCTAGGGATACCATAAGTATTGTACTTATACATCTCTCCAGAGAACAATTAGATTGTTGCTCACCATGCAGTTTTCCTGAGAGGAATACAGACATGCAGTGGTAAGTGGGAGGATAGTAAAACTCGATGAAAATCGGAGTAATACTATTCAAGGCACATATTCCTAATGGAACATAAATAGTTCATCAAGGATGAAACTATTCCATTAATCTTCGAGTACACAAGAACCGCGTAGATCGGAGAGAGTCAGAAAACAACCTAGGGTATGGGTTTCTGATCTCACCTTATAAAGATGTTAATCTTTTAAGGTATACCAACTGATTACGTATGAGGTAGTGATAAAAGGTACCGACTCCCTATTATGACAAAGTGTCATGAGTCCGAAATGGATTCCATGTATATCAACAAGTTTGGATACTAGTTGATGTACCATAAGACATTGTGCCTATTGGTACTTTATAAGTCTTCAAGGAAGACATACGTGGAAGGCAACATACCAACGTACTAAGCTAGGCTTGTAAAGAAAAGGTAGAGTTATCAATATTGTGTTGATTCCGACGAAACCTTTTACATGTTGCCATTGTAAATCCATTTGGATAATGCTTGCTAAAGCTGTGTATTTCATTTATGAAATATGACAGCTTAACGAAAATCGCTTTCCTGAAAAGGAAACCTTTCGGAGGATGTTTATAACATCCTGTCGGTTTTGTCGTACCATAACAAGCAAACAAGGTTTGCAGGTTATTCAATCCATGTTTGGATTGAAGCAAGCATAGATTCTTGGAATTATCGTTTTAATGTAATCATAAAGGAGTATGATTTAATTCAAAACAATATGATTCTTGTGTATATAAAAGGGTTAGTGGGAGTGCACTGACATGAATGTCATGTAAGATAATGATAATATGTCATTTCTTGGAAATGATATTCCCATAAAATAATCGGTGAAAGCTTGGCTTTCCTGATAACGACTATAAGTCGTAACAAAGGTACTATACAATAGTATAACGGTGCAGTGAGCTGGAAATCTTCCAAGCAAGATACTGTTGCCGAATAAACAACAAATGCGGATTATGCTGCAGCTGAGGCAGCAAAAGAAGCCATTTGGATCGATAATAAATCTAATTAGATTAGATATAGTTCTGTTAGCGGCTGAGCTAGGCGTCAGCACAGGCTAAGGAATTAAAGGTCTCATCGAAGATCCAGATATATACTTCGATATTCACCTGATTCGTTCGGATCATACATCATGGCGATGTGATGATCGTGTAAATCGCGTCAGACGATAATCATGCAAATCCGCTGACGAAAATCTTTTCTCAGCAATTTGAGCGAACAGTACATAGTTCGGGTGTTAGACACTCGAGTGACTGGCTATGTGCCAAGTGGGAGATTGTTGGACAGTTATGACCCATAGCGTCACTATTTGTACATATCATGGTGTTGTTTGTACAATTAACTATGTGACAAAGGAGATGCACTCTTATCATTTGTGATTAGATCACTTAGATGTATAAATGATTAGAGGTCCCTATGATTTATTCCTGGACGGAGAATGATATGAGACAGTATCAGTCCACGAAGGATTAATCATTAAATATCCCTAGCCGGAGTATTATCGAGACAGGACATCGATAATGCGGAATAGGCTAGTATTGCACTTGTGCGCATTGTGAGGGCACAACGGCATAGTTCTCATATATTTAAGTATTGGATACTTATGCAAGTGCGATAGGAGGTTATGTTTCACCGATGGTACGGGAAACAGCTTCGCTCTGGATAGACCCCTCGGAATCCCATTGGTATTATGACTATGTGTGTCTATGGGAGTCCGACATCAGGGGTGTGTTTTGGTCTTAACCTGAGACTTGCACCGCTAATGCTTACGATAATCAATATACTTTAGTTGAGGTTGTCTAGGACTCTAACCGGTTCTGTGTACGCCAACTGCTGGGTATATTGAGAATCGTAGAGTATTGGGTGTGATGTCAAGACGGAAGTATCACTTCAGTCATAGTGGAGATGATGTCACGCAGGATACAGTATTAGTGCTCTTAAGTGTTGCGCAACCATCGGGATATTATGACTAGGTCATGCATATCCGATTATAGAGACTAGTTACCAGACATCCGACATATGCTTCGGACGGGGCAGACACTTATCCAGCCCCAGCCCTAGCACGTGACTATCCGATACTGGGCCGACATACACAATACTACGGTATACTACGCTTGATATAGATCTTAAATATTCTTATAAAATATGTCCGGAGAATTGGGAAGACTTGGTGCTTTGCTAGAAGCCAACCTTGTCTAGTAAATCGGTAAAACGTAGTACTTGGTACTCACGTGTTCGGATAGTCCGATGACCGATTTGGACTGCCAACATATCCGGGGATCTCATGGGTCGCTTCCCAAAGATTCACCGATGACGTATGACTCGCACTTTTATTAATCTGGGATTAATATGATGAGAGAGAAAATTAATCTGGGATTAATGGCGGAGATATTTTATCTAGGATAAAATATCGATTAAAGAGAGAGAAACATTAATTAATTAATCGAGGAAATAATATATTTGATATATTAAACGAAATTGGATTTCGACGCGGAATTAAAATTAGATTTTAATTCGGGCGAGCGAATTAATTTAGAATTAATTCGTTAGCGACGTGAATAGTGATTTCGCTTGGCGTAATCATTTAATTACGACGTGACGGAAAATTCGTTAATTTAGAATTAGCGAATCCGAGCCCGAGATTATTTGCGAGCGCATTCGTATTTCGAATTCGAGCGCGGCTCGTCAAATCAAGCGTCAAATCGCTAG
>SKCR01018127.1:0-20522 GCA_019454045.1 Zanthoxylum bungeanum | reverse complement strand
AAGTTTGTCCAGACGGAGGAACGTCCTCCCGAGCAGGTCAGAAATGCTGGCAAAGTTGTGCGCGATACCTACCAGAAATGGGTCGTAACAAATGAGAAAGCCCGCTGCTACTTGCTAGCAGGGATGTCTGAGGTTCTTGCTGCAAAGCATGAACCTATGGCTCTAGCATCTCAGATGATGGAGTCATTGCAGGGCATGTTTGGGTAGCCTTCAGAGCGTCAACGCCATGAGGCCATGGTCTCAGCGATGACTGCTAGGATGAAGGATGGGACATCAGTCCGAGAGCACGTCTTAAGGATGATGACTTATCTCAACACTGCTGAAACCCATAGAGCTCGTATTGACGAGCGTAGCCAGATGACCATGATTATGGAAACTCTTCCGAAGAGTTTCCTACAGTTTAAAAGCAACTATGTTATGAACGAATTGTCTTTTACTTTGACCAAACTACTTAATGAGCTCACCCATTACGAGTCCATGTTTGTGGATCCTCGTAAGTCCAGTGCAGAGGCAAATGTTGCCGAGTCTTCTAAATCTGCAAAGAAGAAGAATAACAGCACTGGAAAGGCTAAGGGAAATCCAATGAAAAATAAGAATAAGAAAGGCTCCAAGGATGGCAAGCCCAAAGGAAAATGTTTCCACTGCGACAAGAATGGGCATTGGAAAATGAACTGTCATAAATACCTTGCTGAGCTGAAGGAGAAAAAGGAAACAGGTAAATATGATTGACTTGTTATTGAATCTCTATTAGTGGAGGATGATAAATCCGCTTGGATTGTTGATTCTGGAGCCACTATCCATGTTTTTTCTTCTTTACAGCTACTTGATTCATGGAGGGACCTTGCTGAAGGTGATTACACCATGAGGGTCGGGACAGGGGATGCCGTTTCAGCAAGAGCAGTGGGAGTTTCCAGTTTAAATTTTATTAATAATAGTTATTTAAATTTGAACAATGTGTTATTCATTCCTGGTTTTCGAAGGAATCTGATTTCTGTTTCAAGACTATTGGATGATGGTTATTCAGTTTCTTTTAATAGCAATTTGGTTATTATTGGTAGAAATGGATTAACTATATGCACATGAAACTCAGAAAATAACTTATATGTGTTAAGACCGTTAACACATAGGTCACTGCATAACACTGAAGTGCTTAAGGTTGAAAAACCTAAAACAAAATGGCCAAAGATTTCTCACGATGACACATATCTATGGCATCTTAGACTTGGTCACATCGACCTTGACCGGATAAATAGATTGATAAAGAACGGAGCCTTAAACCAGTTAAAGCTCGGGACTTTACCAGTTTGTGAATCCTGTTTAGAAGGAAAAATGACCAAGAGACTTTTTACTGGAAAAGATATAAGAGCCAGTCAACCACTAGAGCTAATACATTCAGACGTTTACGGACTGATGAATGTAAAAGCCCGAGGTGGTTATGAATACTTCGTCACATTCATTGACAATTATTCAAGATATGGGTATTTCTACCTAATGCATCACAAATCAGATACCTTTGAAAAGTTCAAGGAGTATCGTGCTGAGGTTGATAACCAATTCGGTAAGACAATCAAAACTCTACGATCAGATCGTGTAGGGGAATACCTCGACAGAGATTTCGAGGAATTCTTGGTTGAGCATGGGATAGTATCCCAGCTCACAGCACCTGGAACACCACAACAAAATGGTGTTGCAGAAAGGAGAAATCGAACCATACTAGACATGATAAGATCTATGTTTAGTTATAGCTCACTACCTAGTTCATTCTGGGGATATACACTGCAAACCGCAATGCATATCCTTAATGTAGTTCCATCTAAGTATATTCCTAAGACTCCCTTAGAGTTGTGGAATGGTCGTAAAACTAGTTTACGACATTTACGCATATTGGGTTTTCCAGCACATGTGCTGAAGAATAAGACTACAAAGTTGGAGCCACGTTCTCAGGTGTGCCTTTTTGTAGGCTACCTAAGGAGACTAGGGGTGGATTCTTCTACAGTCATGATGATAACAAAGTATTTGTATCGACAAATGCTACGTTTCTAGAGGAGGACTATATGAGGGAGTTAAAGCCTCATAGTAAGATATTACTCGAGGAGTTACTTACTGGTTCGACCAGCACGCTATCGTCAACGAAAGTTGACAAATACATAGCACCTTCGACATCTGATAGTCAGATGCTACCCAGTTAGAATGATCTACCACCTAGACACAGTGCAAGGGTTGTACGACAACCTGATCGCTACCTAGGGGTTGGAGAGGCACAAGTTGTCACCTCCACCGATGGCATAGATGATCCATTGACCTATAGTAGTGTAATGGATGATTCTGACAAAGAGGAATGGCTCAAAGCCATGAACCTAGAGATGGAGTCCATGTACTCCAAATCGATTTGGGAACTTGTAGACCAACCTGATGGGGTGAAACCCATATGTTGCAAGTGGATCTACAAAAGGAAGAGGGGATCAGATGGGAAGGTACAGACCTTCAAGGCTAAACTAGTGGCCAAGGGTTATACCCAGAAAGAGGGAGTTGACTATGAGGAAACTTTCTCGCCAGTAGCTATGCTTAAATCCATCCGCACTCTTCTATCCATTGCCGCATATTATGACTATGAAATTTGGCAAATGGATGTCAAGACTGCATTCTTGAATGTCAATCTTGATGAAAGTATCTATATGATACAACCAGAAGGGTTCATCGCCCAAGGTCAAGAGCAAAAGGTTTGCAAACTGCAAAGGTCCATTTATGAACTCAAGCAGGCATCTCGATCTTGGAATATAAGATTTGACTAAACAATCAAGTCTTTTAATTTTGAGCAGAATGTTCATGAGCCTTGTGTATACAAGCGCGTCATTGACGGGAATGTGGTTTTTCTTATTTTATATGTTGATGATATTTTACTCATTGGGAATGATATAAAGATATTATCAGACGTGAAAAACTGGCTAGCTGACCAATTCCAAATGAATGATTTGGGAGAGGCCAGTTATGTTCTTGGGATCGAGATACTTCGGGATCGCAAGAAATGACTGTTAGCTATGTCTCAGGCATCCTATATCGACAAGATCCTTGTGCGATTTGGGATGCAGAATTCCAAGAAAGGCAATCTGCCTTATCGGCATGGAACAGTCTCCTAAGACACCTCAGGATGTTGAGGAAATGAGACATATCACATACGCCTCAGCAGTTGGTAGTCTCATGTATGCCATGTTATGCACGAGACCGGACATCTATTTTGCAGTGGGAGTAGTCAGTAGGTTTCAGTCAAACCCAGGATTGGATCTCTGGGTGGCTGTGAAACACATTCTCAAGTATCTTAAGAGAACGAGAGATTATATGCTTATATTCCCGGTGAGGATATGATCCTTAGGGGATATACAAACTCTGATTTTCTGAAAGATGTTGATTCTAGGAAATCTACATCTGGATCAGTGTTCACCCTAGGTGGTGGGGCTATTGTATGGAGGAGTATAAGCAATCTTGTATTGCTAACTCCACCATGGAGGCTGAATATGTAGCGGCTTGTGAAGCGGCTAAGGAAGCAGTCTGGCTCCGTAAAATCTTGGGAGATCTGGAAGTTGTTCCAAATATGGATAGACCACTCACCCTCTATTGCGATAATAGTGGAGCGGTGGTAAACTCCAAAGAACCAAGAAGCCACAAGAGAGGAAAGCATATAGAGAGGAAATATCATATCATCAGAGAGATAGTGCAGAGAGGAGACGTTACCATCACAAAGATTGCATCTGCAGAGAACCTTGCTGATCCGTTTACAAAGACCTTGCCGACTAAAGTTTTTGAAGGTCACCTAGATGGTCTAGGATTACGTGACATGTCCCATTTGCTAGTATCTAACAAGTTGATTGATTGATTTGAAATGGTGATGATTCTAAATTTAAAAACAAGTAAATAAAATTGCACAAAAGTAGGTTTAAGAAAATTCAATATTAAAAACTATCTAGGGCTGTGAATCTTTCTAATATCATTTAAAAGATGTAGTGGTTATTTCATGTTTTTGTAATAAATCGGTTTACTAATCTGGAACACTAAATTATGCAAAAGCCTCTGTTGATGGTCAGACGCAAATACCCAGTTTAACCCAATTGAACCATATGTCTATGTCAACCAAATTATCTGGATTCATTAAGTTTAAGTTCCAATTATGGCTACCCCCACCCGACAGGTATATGTCTATCCTGTAAGGAAATCTATTAAAGGGTTATCTATCCTCAAGGAAGATCGTGGGCTATTAAGTCTAAGGCTGAAATCTAAAATTCCTTTGTCAAGTTTATTTTAGATTTTCCATATCAATCTTATTGGTGATCAGATAACATGAAGCATTAAGCTTAAGACTTAATAAGTAAACCTTTAAATTACCCAAACTATAAAATAACCCCTTATAAACCGGTGATATTAGAATTCATCACAACCCCTGATAGCTGGCTTAGTTATGACACATATTTACGGGTAGTAAAAACTTAAATAAAATAAAAGACATAAAGTAAAATGCTGAAAAGTAAATTGCTGAAAAGTAAATGATGGAAAGTAAATGCTGAAAAGTAAATGCTGAAAGTAAATTACTGAAAAGTAAATGCTGAAAGTAAATTGCTGAAAGTAAATTGTTGAAAATTAAATGCTGAAAGTAAATTGCTGAAAAGTAAATAAAGTAAAAGTACAATAAAAGAAAATGCTGAGGTAAAATGATCCACTTTTATTACTTTCATTTTAGTTATCTCCTTTAATATAATATATTAACTTTGCATGATAATTACCAACCAGCCATATAGGCGGTATCCAGATTAAGTCAAATTAATAATTAATTACCAACCGACCAATCAGGCGGTATCCAGTTTAGTCAGGTTAAAACCAATTTAAATCATTACCAACCGACCAATATGGCGGTATCCTTTAAGTCAGGTTTTAACTAGTTTATATATTATAATTAAGGGAGATTAATCTAAATATTAGTAATAAAATTTTTACCTTTTACCCCAGCAAATGAGAGTTACCTCCTCATTACTGAAAAGTAAAAACTGAAAATTAAAGAAAGAAAAGTACTGTGCGTAAAAGTGAATTGCGGAAAGTAAAACTATAAATTAAAGAAAAGAAAGTGCAAAAGTGGAAATTAATTACGGAAAGCTGTAAATAAACAAACAAGATACAATCATCTTAGTATTCTTAAGGAATTCCTTAGAAGAAAATATGAATTTACAAATGAAATGGCTTGGTATTTATAGGCAAAATTTTGCCTCCATCAAATCATCCACCAAATCCATTATTGATTGCTCCACCAAATCCATTATTAATTGATCCACTAATTCCTTATTATGTTTGGTGGTGATTTGATAATTTTTATTATTTATTTATTAATTTATTTTTTTGCTTTGAAAATGATTGAAAGTGACTTTAATAATTACACATAACACACTTCTGTATGGTTAATCAATTTCGGGCATGAAATATTCGGAATTCGAAATTATTTTGTTTTTCAAAGTTGTAGATCTTCGAGTCTTCTTTAAATTGGAACTTGAATCAGCTCAATCCGATATCAGAATAAAACGTTATGCCCAAAATACAACAGATGCGCAAAATTGGAATTTCCAAAACTGCACTTCATTAAAATGCCCTTTCAAGTTTCCAATCTCAAAAATTAATATGTCAAGTCCAATTTTTGCCCTTATTTGACCCACATTTCATCCTAAATGATTTCATTGTGTCCCAATATTATTTTATCTGAAAAATAAACTAAAACATATCAAAACGTTCATCAAACCCGAGAAACTAAACAAAATATTAAGTAAAAGGTGCGGTAAATATTGATATATTTTCCGCTCGTCAAGTCCCAGGGTTGAGGCACACGCCAGTATCAGTTTCAGGAAGTAATATCAGGGGGCGAAGCCCACATTATCAGCAGTCGAGAGGAAGAATTCCAGTGGAATGAGTGAAAAAAAAAGAAAAAAAAAGAGAAAAGAAAGAGAGAGAGAAGTCCTCGATAGTCAAGCATATGTCTGGTGATGACACTATTTGCTGTAGGGAGAAACCTTAGAAATGATAAGTGCGAGAGGTACCCTCATCCGATATTTTAAGTAGTTGATCTCGGCTAGACTCGCGAGCACTTAATTAAGGATCTTAGCAGTAGAAGCCTGGGTAGTCGGCGAAATAACTAGATGAAGAGATGATGGATCAGTGAATGACCGTTTGCCTTGATCTCCATCCTGGTTTAATTATGCTATGATATATGATATGGTTGGAAACAAAGAAAAAGTCTCTGCAATAAAAAGAAAAGAAAAAAAATAGACTGCCTATAACCGATAAGCGTTAAGCTACCCATGGGCGAGTATTAGGACCACCATTAGGAGAAATGCTACCTTAAGAGGTATGTGTGTCAAAGAAAGAAAAAAAGAAAGAAAAGAGAAAAAGAAAAAGAAAAAAAAAGAAAAAAAATGTCAAAATGAAAAGAAAGAGAGAAGAGAAAAAAGAAGAAGACCATATCATGTTGAGTATGACGAAGTAATCACAGAGTATGATCAAGACATCTAGGTTGGTTAGACCCACTGATCCGATTCTCCTAGACAAAATCATCTAGTTGCCTTACTTAAGGAATAAGCTGCGAAAGAGCCTTGGCATACACACACTAGGAGTCTAGTTCAGATCACTCATTCAGACGATCAGATCTGAGTGTATTAAGCACTTTGAATGTTCTCTGGTTTCGACACGAAGCATCCGTTGAGGACGAAAATATGCTTAGCTATCAGGATTATCTCGTGAGAGGCAGTACAATATAAACCATTACGGTGTTAGTATCAGTTTTGGGGACGAGTCTCAGGGTTGAGACCCATGTCATCAGTATCAGTATTTCCGGGTATGGCACTTTGGGGGTGAGGCCCACATTAGCATTGATGAGTGGTATTTATATCACTATTTCCCACTCATTTAACCTAATATTTTGTATAGTTTCTTGAGTTTTGTGAACGTTTTGATATGTTTTGTGTTATTTTGTAGATAAAATAAAGTTTGGAAAGCATTGGAGGCAATTTGGGGCAAAAACGGACAAAAATGCGTCAACAGGGATATTTTGGTCTTCTGCGCGTCGCGACGCCCAGACTTCCGCGTTGCGACGTCTAAAATACGCCGAACGGTGCTAACGTGCGCCGGGTCCAAAAATCAGAATCTGAGAAAAGTTTGACTTTGCTAAAATGCGCCGTGCCACATGTCACCATCACAGCCGACCTGCTAACGTGAGCCATGCCACGTGTCATCATCATATGCTGCCGACACTCATAGTTGACACGTGTCGCCTCATCATCAGCCATGTCATCGGTCAAAAAAGTCAACTTCGCCATGTGTCACGCCACGTCATCCGCCACGTCACAAGGTCAACCAAGTCAACTTGCCACGTCAGCATCAACCAATCACAGCGTGAGACGTGTCGACACGTGTCGCAATTCTAAGGTGCCGACAGTCTCTTTCCCACGTGTTGCCACGTCGTCGCCACGTCACCGCCATGTCAGCATCAATAATTGAGTATCCTATCCTTATCTGACACATGGCGGATAAGAATCTCAGCGACCAATCAGAAGCCGCCACGTGTCACAATAAGTGAAGCCCAACCACTCTGCCACGTGTCACCTTATCATCTTATCCAGAATCTTCAAACCAGCGAACCAGAGCGTGCCACGTCGACAAATCCGGCATCGCGACGCTGAGGACCTGGCGTCGCGACGCTGGATCCTACCGAGGCCTATAAATAGAGCTCGAGATTTCAGAATTCAGTGCACCACTCTCTCTCTTATAATCTTTCTAAAGAGAGAGTTTCTCTCTCTACTTTCTTTTAATTTTTAGTTTTTTAGTTTTTACTTTTGTAATTAATTTTAATTACATTTTGTTAATATAGTAATTTAATTTTTACTTTTTAGTTTTTACTTTTTACAGTTTTTACTATTTACCATGAGGAGGTAACTCCCCCAGCTAGGGTGAAAGGTAATTCTTTTACTGTTACTATTTAGATTAATCTCCCTTAAAAATAATATATTCACTATTTAAAATATTGACTTAAAAAGGATACCGCCAGATTGGTCGGTTGGTAATTCAATCTGATTTAAACCTGACTAAAAAAGGATACCGCCAAATGGTCGGTTGGTAATTTAATTTTGGTTCCGCCTTTATGGCTGGTTGGACTTAATTTGACTTAATCAGGTTACCGCCTAAATGGCTGGTTGGAAAAAGAATCACAAGTTTATATATTATTTTATGGGAGATATCTAAATTAGTAATAGTAAAAGTAATTCCTTTTACCTTAGCATTTTATTTTATTGTAATTTACTTTTCAGTATTTACTTTACCGCATTTTTACTTTATGTCTTTTATTTTCAAGTTTTTACTAGCCCTAGTTATGTGTTGTAACTAAATTAGTTATCTGGGGTTGTGATGAAATCTAATATCACCGTTTTATAAGGGTTAGATTATAGCTTGGGTAATATAAAGATTTATTTATTGAGTCTTAAACTTAATGCTTTTTCATTAATTGGCCATTAATAAATTGATCTGGTAAATCTAAAATGAACTAGACATAGGGATTTTAGGTTTCAGCCTTAGACTCAATAGCCCACGATCTTCCTTGAGGATAGATAACCCTTTAATAGATTTCCTTACAGGATAGGAAATACCTGTCGGGCGGGGGTAGCCATAATTGGAACTTAAACTTAATGAATCCAGATAATTTGGTTGACATAGACATATGATTCAATTGGGTTAAACTGGGTATTTGTGTCTGACCATCGACAGAGGCTTACACATAATTTAGTGTTCCAGGTTAATAAATCAATATATTACCAACTTTAACTAAGATAACCACTTCATCTTTAAAATGATATTGGAAGAAATCACAACCCTAGATAGTTTTTAATATTAAATTTTCTTAAAACCTATTTTCGACTATTTTATTTACTTGCTTTTAAATTTAGAATCGTCACCATCTCAAATCAATCAATCAACTTGTTAGATATTAGTAATCATTTGACCTCATAAAATTAATAGTTTAGATATTAAGTCCTCGTGGGATCGATATTTTTATACTACTTGAACGATACGTGCGCTTGCGTTATACTTGTGTGTTTACGCCGGTCAAGTTTTTGGCGCCGTTGCCGGGGACTTATTTATCTTTTACTATTAGTTTAGGGGTTAGATACCTTTACTTGTATCTAATTTCTTTTTACTTATTGTTTTTGTTTTCTTGTGTTTCAGGTTCTCAGAAACTTCATGAGACGAACCAGAAGCTTTGAACTCCGACCGCTTGACCCAGAAATTGAAAGAACCATCAGACAATTGAGAAGGGAAAGGCGAGAAGGCCAAGAAGCTTTAGTCAACATGGAACCTGAACCTTTGAACGTTGCACCACCAATTCCCATTCGAGACAGAACCATTCCGGTGGTTGACAGACTCATTTCCTGTATTGTACTTCCTCCCTTACCAGCAAATGCGTGTGACATCAAAACATGCATTCAGATGATTCAGCACTCAGTTCAGTTCGGGGGGAATGCAACTGAAGATCCTAATTCCCACATCAGCAACTTCCTGGAAGTTTGCAGCACTTTTAACTACAACAGAGCATCAGAAGAAGCAATGAGACTGCGAGTTTTTCCATACTCCCTGAAGGACAGAGCTAAAACTTGGCTACATTCACTACCAGCAGGTTCTATCACAACTTGGAACACTTTAGCCACCAAATTTCTTGCAAAGTACTTTCCACCAGCCAGAACCGGAAAGCTGAGGAATGACATCACATCCTTTGTACAACAAGATTCAGAATCCCTCTGCGAAGCTTGGGAATGGTACAAAGATTTACTCCGGAAATGTCCTCATCATGAGATTCCAAAGTGGCTACAAGTTCAGACCTTCTACATTGGACTTTCTGGAATAATGAGAACCACAATCGATGCTGCTGCTGGAGGAGCTTTAATGGCAAAAGGAGAAGATCAAGCCTGGGACCTAATCGAAGGAATGGCCAACAATAATTCTTTGTGGCCAACAGAAATGAGCATGATCCAAAGAATTGCAGGAATTTATGAAGTTGGAGTAAACACAGCAGTGAATACCAGGCTGGATCAGATATGCAAATGTCTAGAAACACTTAGCACGCAAGTTGTGAACATCACTGGATCCACAAGTTCACCATATGGAGGAGCACCAGAGTCAAACCAACTTGAAGAAACGGTGAATTATGTCAACAATTTCAACAGACAAGGGAACAATTCATATTCCAATACCTACAACCCAGGGTGGAGGAATCATCCTAATTTATCATGGAGCAACAATTTAGGCCAACAGCAGAACTATCCACCTGAATTCCAGCAACATAACAAAAGCCAGAAGCAAGCAAATGAATCAGGAATAACAGAAGTGTTGACCTACTTGAAAAAGATGGAAGCAAAATACTGGAGAATACTGGAGAATCAAATGGGACAACTGGCCAATGCTCAGAGTTACAGACCGCCAGGTACCCTTCCTAGCAACACAGAGCCAAACCCAAGAAACATGGGGAAGGAGCAATGTCATGCCATCATGTTAAAAAGCGGTACTGAAATCAACAAAGATGTTGGAGTCAAAACAGCTGCTGAGGAAGTTCCAAAAGAAATAAAGCAACAGATGGAGGAAAAAGAAGCAAAGGAAAAAGAACATATCACTCCACCTCCACCTTTTCCTTAACGTCTTCAGAAGAACAAATTGGACAAGCAGTTTTCTCGGTTCCTGGAGATCTTCAAAAAGATGCATATCAACATACCATTTACAGAAGCGTTGGAACAAATGCCCACTTATGCCAAATTCACGAAAGATATTCTTTCACGAAAGCGGAGATTGGGAGATTACGAGACAGTAGCATTATCAGAAGAATGCAGTGCCATCATTCAGAGGAAACTTCCCCCAAAGTTGAAAGATCCTGGCAGTTTCACTGTTCCTTGCGTCATAGGAGAACATAACTTTGGTAAGGCTTTGTGTGATTTAGGTGCGAGTGTTAACTTGATGCATTTTTCTATTTTCATGAAATTACAGATTGGAGAAACAATGCCAACATCAGTCTCAATACAACTTGCTGATAGAACGCTCGTATTTTTGAGAGGTGTAGTTGAGGATGTGCTGGTTAAGGTTGACAAATTCATTTTCCCAGTAGATTTTATTGTCCTTGATATGGAGGAAGACGCAGACGTGCCAATCATCCTCGGGAGACCGTTCTTGGCTACAGGTCGAACCATTATTGATGTACAAAAATGAGAATTAACCATGAGGGTACAGGACCAAGAAGTAACATTCAATGTTTTCAAGGCCATGAATTTCCCAGATGATGAAAAGAAGGAGGAATGTTTCAAACTCGATGTGATACACAGTACCATTCAGAACTCTGATGAAAGACAAAGTTCTACTGACAAACTTAAAACATGTCAATTGCCTTGGGAGCCTAAAGATAAAGCGTCTTTTGTACTGAAGGAGCCAATTCTTGCTCTACAAGCAACAGAAGAGAAAAAGTTCCACCAGCTCAACGAATGGAGGAATTTCACAATCAGCCTTTTGAAGATGCCAAATTGTACAAAGAAAATGGCAAGAAAAGACATGATGAGAAGTTAGTGCGCATACAACTGGAACCAGGGCAGAAGGTACTGTTAAACAAATCAAGGGTGAAATTATTCCCATGGAAGCCAAAATCACGGTGGTCAGGTCCATTTGTGATCACCAAAGTTTTACCAAATAGAGCCGTTGAGATACATGATCCTGACGCTAACAAAACTTTCAAGGTTAAAAACAAGTGTGTCAAGCACTACTGGGGAGAATCATTTGAGCGACAAAAAGAAAGTGTCACACTTTCAGATCTAGCCTAACGTTCGAGAAGTCACGTCTAGCTGACGACGATTAAACTTAGCGCTCACAGGGAGGCAACCCATGCAATCTTTGTATATATTGTGATTTAATTTTGTGTGTTTAGTTTTTGCAGATTTAGTCATTACAAGATGGAAGAAGCTCTCGCAAATCTTCGCAAGCAATTTCCTTCTCTCCCTCAAAAATCTCTCATGAAAGTTTACAAAGCTCGCTTGGAACGAATGAGGTTACTGACAATTCACGGTGTTCCTAATGATATTCGTTGGGTAATTGAAGCACGAATCCAATTGGCAGGTGAGTCTTCTGACTCTTTTATTTCACATCTGCCTGGTTTTGGAAGAAGCACCTATGCAAAGAAACGAAGAGCTAAGCAAATGGGTGTTTGTTTCAAATGTGCACGATTTAATTGCAACACTCGTTGTCGTTCTTTAGGAATGGTGTCTGATAATCGCGAAGACAAAATTAACTTCATTAGGGATGGCTTGAGTAAGGAGTCTTTAGATGAAATATCTTCAACTCTTGAGACGCATCCCAGTGGATATGTTCACATTGCCATTCGAAAATTACATACACAATTCCAAAAAGAAAGACAACAATTAAGTCTCAGGAATCTGACTCAAAAAGACCCTGTTTGCCAATTTATAAGAAAATTGGATGGGAAGCTTGTCCCTGACGCATAGACGTCAATCAAACCGTTACTTTTCTTGTAAATATTATATCTCTTTGTCTTTTCTTAATAATTGTGATTTGTTTTGTTGTTTTCTTTTATTTTCTCCGACAGGATCCAGACCTTTTTGACTATCACGATATTATTTCGCTACTAATCGTCCTTTGGAAGATACTAGTGCTATTATTACTCACCATTTTTCAGGTAGTATAAATTCAGCCCGTCATTGCACTATTGAAGGCATCCAGAGTTGAGAAAGAAATACATAAAAATGGAAACCACTTCAAGAAGACGAGTTGAAAACATCTGTGTGTTTTGCGGTAGTAGTGTTGGTACTAAGCCACAATACGTAGAAGCAGCACATGAATTGGGTCGAGTCTTAGCTGCAAGGAATATGCACTTAATATATGGCGGAGGCAATCTCGGACTTATGGGGATCGTTTCAAAGGCTGTACAGGATGAAGGGAGTAACGTTTTGGGAATTATCCCAAAACCCTTGGCAGAGGCAAATCTTATTGGATCATCAAACGGAGAGGAACTGATCGTGCCAGGTATGTCTGAACGACTGATAGAAATGATTAACCGTGCTGATGCTTTTATCGCTTTGCGAGGTGGCTTGGGCACATTGGAAGAAATTTTTATAGTTCTATCTTGGGCGAACCTGAACATACACCAGAAACCGCTTGGACTGTTTAATGTTGATGGATTTTATGATTTTCTTTGTGTGTTTTTGATGATGCCCGTAGAAATGGGTTCGTGTCAAAACCTATGAAAGAACTCCTCTTCACTGCCAGAACTGCTTCGGATCTAATAGACCAACTCATAGCCTATGAACCCAAGTTGACCCTATCCTTTCAAAGATAAATTGGTCCGAGGACGATCGTGGTAAGAGGCGTCGGATTAATCTGGATCTTAACCTTTAATTTCCTGTAGATTTTCAGCTAACCAGGTACACCTTCTTAACTCTCCTTTTACTGTTTAAGACATTGGGGACAATGTCTCATTTAGGTTTGGGGGAGGGAATTAGTTGATAAGTACCTTGTTTTTAGTTTGTATGTTATTTTATTTTTAGTTCAAAATTTTTCAAAAAATAAAAAATAATTTCAAAAAACAAAAAAAAAATTGAAAACTTCAAAAAATACACAAAAATTTGTGTTTTGTTTATTGGTTTTGCAAAAAAAAGAAAGTAAGAGTAGATTTAAATTTTTGATGTTGAGTATGATAAAAATAATTTCGAAAAAATTAAATTTGTATTTCCATTCCTTTTAAAATTTTTTGTGAATTCTCCTTAAAACGGACTAAAGGAATCTTCATATGCTCAATTGACAGATATTATCAACATATATAGTACATACGGACATAAGCTAAAATTGAAAAGTTTGTAATATTCAGTGCTCTAGTTTAATTGGAGGAAACATCTCAAAAAGCAGTGGAGTGAAAAAAAAAAAAAACTTCTGAGATACGAGTTATTAAGTATGTAAGGGTGTTTTAACACCTAGTGCCCTAAAACCAACTGGTTTGGGAGTCACTGGCCCAACACTCGTTACATGGATCAAAGATGCTGCAAAAATATATATATCTGAAGTCTGGGTAATTAAGTCAGTAGGGGTGTCTTAACACCTGGTGCCCTAAAGCCAACTGGTTTGGGAGCCACCGACCCAACACTCGTTACATAGATGGAAGATATTGTATATAAATAAAAAATAGAGAAAAAATCAAAGAAAAAATCAGAAAAATGAGAAAAATTATTCCATTGCTATAAAAAAGGTGTGAAATCTGATAGAACTTTAGGACAAAAATATTACTCTCTTATCAATTGCACTTGTGACTGTTGTGGGCAAAAATGAGTTGATTAATATTTTGTTGGCTGTGTATATGGAGAATGGTAAAAACAATCGGAGAATTTACTTATTCAGTAATTTAAAATAAAACAAAACAACTAGTAACTTGGAGTAGAAGTTTCACCTGATTAGTTACTAACTTCTTTATTCTCTTTTAGCTTGTCTTTTTGCTTTTGTGTGCATTAGTTTTAATACCTTTTTACTTTTGTAAAATGTTTGTGGGTATCATTACTATAAACCCTCACGAGACTACAACTCGTCCACTAGGGACACCTCGGGGTTTAAAGGCTTGTTGCATACGCTAAATGCAATCGTGATCCCTACGAAAGTGGCTTAGTTAATTTATTTATGTTATTTTATTTTATGTTTTGCTCGAGGACTAGCAAAATGTTAGGTTTGGGGGTGTGATGAGTGGTATTTATATCACTATTTCCCACTCATTTAACCTAATATTTTGTATAGTTTCTTGAGTTTTGTGAACGTTTTGATATGTTTTGTGTTATTTTGTAGATAAAATAAAGTTTGGAAAGCATTGGAGGCAATTTGGGGCAAAAACGGACAAAAATGCGTCAACAGGGATATTTTGGTATTCTGCGCGTCGCGACGCCCAGACTTCCGCGTCGCGACGTCTAAAATACGCCGAACAGTGCTAACGTGCGCCAGGTCCAAAAATGAGAATCTGAGAAAAGTTTGACTTTGCTAAAATGCGCCGTGCCACGTGTCACCATCACAGCCGACCTGCTAACGTGAGCCGTGCCACGTGTCATCATCATATGCTGCCGACACTCAGAGTTGACACGTGTCGCCTCGTCATCAGCCATGTAATCGGTCAAAAAAGTCAACTTCGCCATGTGTCATCCGCCACGTCATCCGCCACGTCACAAGGTCAACGAAGTCAACTTGCCACGTCAGCATCAACCAATTACAGCGTGACACGTGTCGACACGTGTCGCAATTCTAAGGTGCCGACAGTCTCTTTCCCACGTGTCGCCACGTCGTCGCCACGTCACCGCCACGTCAGCATCAATAATTGAGTATTCTATCCTTATCTGACACGTGGCGGATAAGAATCTCAGCGACCAATCAGAAGCCGCCACGTGTCACAATAATTGAAGCCCAACCACTCTGCCACGTGTCACCTTATCATCTTATCCAGAATCTTCAAACCAGCGAACCAGAGCGTGCCACGTCGAAAAATCCGGCGTTGCGACGCTGAGGACCTGGCGTCGCGACGCTGGATCCTACCGAGGCCTATAAATAGAGCTCGAGATTTCAGAATTCAGTGCACCACTCTCTCTCTTATAATCTTTCTAAAGAGAGAGTTTTCTCTCTCTACTTTCTTTTAATTTTTAGTTTTTTAGTTTTAGTTTTGTAATTAATTTTAATTACGTTTTGTTAATATAGTAATTTAATTTTTACTTTTTACTTTTTACTTTTTACAGTTTTTACTATTTACCATGAGGAGGTAACTCCCCCAGCTAGGGTGAAAGGTAATTCTTTACTGTTACTATTTAGATTAATCTCCCTTAAAAATAATATATTCACTATTTAAAATATTGACTTAAAAAGGATACCGCAAGATTGGTCGGTTGGTAATTCATTTTAATCTGATTTAAACCTGACTAAAAAAGGATACCGCCAGATTGGTCGGTTGGTAATTTAATTTGGTTCCGCCTTTATGGCTGGTTGGACTTAATTTGACTTAATCAGGTTACCGCCTATATGGCTGGTTGGAAAAAGAATCACAAGTTTATATATTATTTTATGGGAGATATCTAAATTAGTAGTAGTAAAAGTAATTCATTTTACCTTAGCATTTTATTTTATTGTAATTTACTTTTCAGTATTTACTTTACCGCATTTTTACTTTATGTCTTTTATTTTCAAGTTTTTACTAGCCTTAGTTATGTGTTGTAACTAAATTAGTTATCTGGGGTTGTGATGAAATCTAATATCACCGTTTTATAAGGGTTAGATTATAGCTTGGGTAATATAAAGATTTATTTATTGAGTCTTAAACTTGATGCTTTTTCATTAATTGGCCATTAATAAAATTGATCTGGTAAATCTAAAATGAACTAGACATAGGGATTTTAGGTTTCAGCCTTAGACTCAATAGCCCACGATCTTCCTTGAGGATAGATAACCCTTAATAGATTTCCTTACAGGATAGGAATATACCGTCGGGCGGGGGTAGCCATAATTGGAACTTAAACTTAATGAATCCAGATAATTTGGTTGACATAGACATATGATTCAATTGGGTTAAACTGGGTATTTGTGTCTGACCATCGACAGAGGCTTACACATAATTTAGTGTTCCAGGTTAATAAATCAATATATTACCCAACTTTAAGATAACCACTTCATCTTTAAAATGATATTGGAAGAAATCACAACCCTAGATAGTTTTTAATATTAAATTTTCTTAAAACCTATTTTCGACTATTTTATTTACTTGCTTTTAAATTTAGAATCGTCACCATCTCAAATCAATCAATCAACTTGTTAGATATTAGTAATAATTTGACCTCATAAAATTAATAGTTTAGATATTAAGTCCTCGTGGGATCGATATTTTTATACTACTTGAACGATATGTGCGCTTGCGTTATACGTGTGTGTTTACACCGGTCAAGCATCAGTATCAGTATTGCCGGGTATGGCACTCTGGTGGTGAGGCCCACATTAGAATCAGTATCAGTCTTCCCGGGCATGACACTTTAGGGGCGAGGCCCACATCATTATCAGTATCAGTCTTGCCAGGTATGACGCTTTGGGGGTGAGGCCCACATTAGCATCAGTATCAGTCTTGCCGGGTATGGCACTCTGAGGACGAGGCCCACATTAGCAGCAGTATCAGTCTTGTCGGGTATGGCACTCTGGGGGCGAGGCCCACATTAGCATCAGTATCAGTCTTGCCGGGTATAGCACTCCGAGTATGGAGACACATCAACATCAGTATCAGTCTTGCCGGGTATGGTACTCCGGGTATGGAGACACATCAACATCAATAACAGTTTTTCCAGGTATGACACTCTGGTTATGGAGACATATCAACATCGGTATCAGTTTTGCCATGTACGACACTCCGGGTATGGAGATATTGCAACGACACCTCGGGTATGGGGTTTAGAATGCCAGGTACGGTGCTCCGGGTATGGAGATATTATAGTGACGCCTCGGGTATGAGGTTTAGCATGCCAGGTACGACACTTCGGGTATGGAATCACAAATCGTCATTTTATGTTCGTTTAAAGTCATCCAATGATCTTATAAACAACAAATCATCATCTCCATGGTTTAGGTAGTATTCGGCCAAGCCTCTCAAGAGGGGAAAAATTAATCCAATTTATTTTTCATGAAATTGATAATGTATAACATAATGTAACATACATTTAAGCATACTTAATCAATCAAAATCATCAAATCATGCTTCAATCATTTTGCCCAAATATTACCCTAATATATTTTCATGCTCTTTAAGCTCAATGATACCATTGTTGGAAATTCTAATCCATGTCCCAAGATCAAAAGAGCAAACAAATATATATAATGAATGAACAATATTGAAGTATGGCGGAATCATACTCACAAAGATCGGAATACGGATGCGTTGATGAAATAAAATTTTCTCCTTGTGCAGTGAAGGTTTCGGCCAAGGTGAGTGGGGAAGCTCCAAGCTTTCTTTGATCCTTCCAAGCTCTAAGATTAGTTTCCCATATCACCTATGTATGATCCTTGAAGGTGTTAGCCTTTGTTGTGATTTTGAATGCACAATTCTTCAAATCTTGCCACAAAAATTGAAGAAATGGAGAGCCCAAAACTGCATCTGGTTTCGGCAATGTGAGAGAGAGGAGTGTTATGATTTTTTGTTACAAAATCAATTTATATTTATGCCTTAATATTTATTAAATTAATAATAAACTTATGACACAAATCATGCAATGGCTTAGAGTGTCAAACACTCAAACTCCATGCAAAACCATTGAGTGTATTGTACACTATCACCATGCAATGTATTAACAATTAAATAATGCATAAATGACATGTGTCATGTGGGCCCCACACGTTTCCAAATGAAAGTGGGCCCACGTGCACTCACGCGTTCGGGTTCGATATTCCGAAATATCGAACTTACGTCGCGACGTTAATTAAATCGAATTTAAATAATAATTGCGCCTAGCGAAATTATTATTTACGTCGCTAACGAATTAATTCTAAATTAACTCGTTTGCCCGAATTAAAATGTAATTTTAATTCGCGTCGAAATCGAATTTCGATTATTATATCGAATATAATATTTTACGATTAATTCCATTAATCGTTCTCTCTCTATGTATAGTACTTTATCCAAGATAAGTCTCTCCGTAATTAATCCAAGATTAATCGAGTTTGAATCATACGTCATTGGTGAATCTTCGGGAAGCGACCCAAGAGATCTCTGGATATGTTGGCAGTAAATACAGCCGTCAGATTATCCGAACACGTACGTACCAAGTACTACGTTTTTACCGATTTACAAGACAAGGTTAGCCTCTAGCAAAACGCCATGCCTACCCAATTCTCCAGAAATATTCTTATTGGAATATAAGATCTATAACAGGCGTAGTATACCGTAGTATATTGTATACTGATCCAGTATCGGATGATCACATGTAAGGCCTGGGGCTGGAGATGTGTCTGCCCCGTACGATACATATATCGGACATCAAGCAACTAGTCTCTTTGAATCGGATAATCCTGACCTTGTCATATTATCCCGATGGTTGCAACCATTATAGAGTACTAGTTCTGTATCCTGCGCGATCATCATCTCCATATGTCTGAAGTGATACTTCCGTCTTGACATCACACCCAATACACTACGATTCCCGATAAACCTAGAAGAGGTGGACACAGAACCTGTTAAAGCCCTGGACGACCCAAAACTAAAGTCTACCGATTGTCGCAAGTACTAGCGATGCAAGTCTCAGGTTAAGACCATATGCACCTACCCTGAAGCGGACTCTCATAGACACGCAGACATACTACCAATGGGATTCCGCGGGGTCTATCCAGAGCGAAGCTGTTTTCCGTACCATCGGTAAAACACAACCTCCTACCGCACTTGCATAAGTATCCAATACTCAAATATATGAGAACTATGTTGTTGTGCCCTCACAACACGCACAAGTGCAGTACTAGTCTATTCCGCATTATCGATGTCCAATCTCGATAATACTACGACTAGGGATATTTAATGATTAAACCTTTATGGATTGATACTGTCTCATATCATCTCAATCCGGAATTAATCATAGGGACTTTTACCATTTATATATCAAAGTAAATAAATTACAAAACGGTAAAAGGCAATTTCATTACTACATAGTTAATTTTGTACAATAATACAATATCATTTACAAAATAGTGACGCTATAGGTCATTACTGTCTAACAATCTCCCACTTGGCCTATAGCCAGTCACTCAAGCATCTAATACCTGAACTATGTACATGTCGCTCAAACTTTTCCCGAGGAATAGCCTTCATCAGCGGATCTGCAATGTACTCCGCTTCAGTTGTTGAATCGGCAACAGTATCTTGCTTGGAAGATTTCCAGCTCACTGCTCCGTTATTCAAACAAAATATGTACCCAGATTGCGACTTAAAGTCGTCTCTGTCGGTTTTGAAACTTGCATCGGTATACCCAGATACCTCAAGTTCTCCATCTCCATAGATTAAGAAAACATCCTTAGTTCTGTTAAGATACTTAAGGATACTCTTAACCGCCATCCAGTGATCTTTACCTGGATCGGCCTGATATCGACTGCACATGCTCAAAGCATGGGACACATCAGGTCGTGTACATATCATGGCATACATGATCGATCCGACTGCCGAGGCGAACGGAGTCCAACTCATGTTGTCTCTCTCATCTTGTGTTTTAGGACACATGTCCCTAGATAGATAGACGCCATGTGCTATTGGTAATAGTCCCCTCTTGGAATGATCCATGTTGAATCTCTTCAACACTTTATCAATATATGTACTCTGGGAGAGTCCAAGTAGCTTTTAGATCTATCCCGGTAGATCTTTATTCCTAGAATAAAAGCTGCCCCTCCCAGATCTTTCATGGAGAATTTCAATGAAAGCCAAGCATTCA
>SKCR01018126.1:0-20483 GCA_019454045.1 Zanthoxylum bungeanum | reverse complement strand
TTTGAAAATTGATTCGATTGATCTTTTTGTAGGAGCTTATGCCTTGTAATTAAATTGTGAAATGCTTTTTTAATTGTGAATAGAAAATATCCTGAAGAAGTTGTTGGAATTGCAAATTTGAGAAAGCTTTTGTTGGAGCTTTGACTTTTAGCTGTGATGAATATACACAAAATTCAGTTTAATATGAAAACTTATTATGGTAAGTTAACATTCCTGAAAGTTTTGGAAGCGATCATTGCATGTCATGTTCAATTCAACAACGTGTATTTCACATATCTTTCATTCAAAGTTTAACAAACCAAAATCATAGTTTAAAAAACCAAAATTATCAAAATATTAATGTAACACCCCGCCAGAGGCAGGATGCTACCGGCAGGAGACAGGATTGACCCATCTCCATAAGCCTCTGAATCAACTGAAAAATTCGGCATGATGTATCTTAAAAACTGGATAACCTGGATCGCAGTCCAGCATCAAGGGCAATCCAAGAAAACATCAAATCAATAAAAGGACCTCAGGTCCAAATAAAACTCATCAAAACCACAACCTAAGGGCTCAGTGCCCACATAATCTATCAACACTCAAGGGCTCTGTGCCAACAACATCACATGCAATCAAAACTTTAAATTATTAATACAAACCACGTGCTCAGTACGATAAAATAAAACAATAAATCAAATATCCTAATCTTCTAAAACATTTCCCAAGACACTTGCGAGGGTGACTGCCGCTTGGGTAATCCACGTCTCGAGAATGACTTCCAAAGCCGATATGATTGACCAATCTACGAGTTATCCTGCAAAACTGGCAAACTGGTTTGATGTGAGTTTTAAAACTCAGTAAGTAACCCTGCTAGTAACACAACAAACATATCAGTCGTTTGTCAGATTTACTAAGTTACTTTAAATTCGAAATTTATTAATTTGTTATTATTCCTTATTCTTAACTCTTATCAAAGTTTCACATTTTTTATATTAACATATATGCTAATCTAATAGCTAACGCCTCAAGTATACAAAGCAAATCGTATATATATCTATACTTTTATCACAATAGTCTAACTTTGAAATATCATCAAATCACTATGTTAAATAAACTTTTCTCAGTATCAAATCAAGCCTTCCTTAACTTCCTTTAATTACAACACTACTACAATGACTTAACAATCGGATTCATATACATTTACACATACCTTATCACACCCTCTTATATACATGCCAGAAATGATTCTAAAGTGCTTATACATATACATGTATACCAATACAGCTTAACAAACGCGCTTTATAACATCTAACACACACTAGTTTCCAAATTCATTAATTAATTTCACATAAGCACTCGTTATCCATATAATCAACGAGCTCCATCAAACACGTACATACACACAGTCACACACACATCATCATACAACTAATCATGACGCAAACTTAACAACCAATACATTACAAGGCATACAATCAAGCAATACATACATCATGGCACACCAAGTTCATCACACAACTTTTCATACATAAACACATTCATAACAAACATTCCAAAACACGACTCAAACACTCACGTACAAACATATGTTTCAGACATATGAATACACCTCTTGTTACCAAATTCAAATGTCATACATTTAATAATTCTCATAGCTTTTCCTTTATCGATCAAACATAATCATTCAGGCTCTCTATCTAGGAACATCTGATATAACATCTTTATCAACTGAACATATCCAACCTATACATATCTTAGTATCATATGCATATACGAATACATACTCATATATATTTACACATTTTCATATTTATTCACATACACAATTCATATCGTTACAGATTCATACCTTTATGTACATTCATACATACGCATAGTCATTAACATCATTAAACCTCTTACTTCATATTATGCTAATAACAAAAGCCATACCTGCGATGATCGTTTCACTTAGCTACACATAACCTCTAACTGCTTCTCAAACTACTTCTTAACTATCTTCTGTTTTACCTAACATATTAATCATCTATACATGTATATATGTAAAATCAAGATACGTAATCATACATTAAGCTCTCATCGCATGAGTTACTTACCTGGCTTCGCAGACTCTGACTCTGGACCCGATCTGTCAAAACAAATCACAATACATGTCAGAACCGCTATTTGCGGAACTTTTAACTCATCAACTATAAACTACGGATTTTCTCGAAATCCTCAAATCCTTACCGACTCTACGGTTTAAGTTTCATTACTCTAATATGTCTTTCTATACTATTCTAAACCGACTAGATGCATCAAATTCTTATTTGCGCGTTTGCGGTAAAACTTGCGGAAAAGATTCCGCAAACGCTACGGAAAGGTCTCGAACCCTCCAAACCAATTCAAAATTACCCAATTACCCTCGTAATATCATTTTAATACTATTCCCATGATTACGATCAAATACGCTCAATCGCGCGAGAAACCCGTTTTACCGGAATCTCGCTAATTCTACCGGATCGATCATTCTTCATCCGATTCACCCCGGGATTCTACCACATTTATCGTTTTAACATAATAAAACATTCCAATTCATCTCATACTAATTCGCTAAACTACGGAACTATTAGAAACATCCGAACATAAAGCTGCAAACTTTAAACAGACAAATTCTAAACGGAGAGTCGTACCGAGATTCCGAGGCCATATTCGGACTCCCGTCAGCCATACGAACGCGCTGGTGCGATCGGAATTCCGATCGGAGATACTGTTCACATCAGGTCACTATTCATCCGCCGCTTTCTTCCTCGTTTTGCGTGATTCCGGCCGTTGATCGGTGAAATCGACTCCGCACCCTTGTAGTACTCTCCGAGAGCTTCGATTTGGTAGGTGGCACGGCCCGTGAAACGAACCAATGAGCCGGAAAAATGGAACCCATTGCCGCGCCGTTCAAGCCCGTTTTCTGCCGCTTTCCGGCGTCCTGGGGGTCGGCGCCGGCCACCGGCGTGATCTACATCGCCGGACGATCATTTCCCCGCCGATGCGCCGCCGAGTCGTCGCCGGAAACTCGCCGGCGCATTCTCTCTTCCTCTCGCCCGTCGCACGCACAACCCATTTATTTTGTTTTTTTTTTTTTTTTCAAAATCAGTATATCCTTTCTTTTAAATAATAAAATCATAATAAATACAAACAAAAAATATCTAATTTCGAAAATGACTAAAATACCCCCACTAGGAAGGGTATTTTCGGAAATCAGCCATTTTGAAGCCCTTCTGGCGCGATTCTCGAAAAGTGCTCAACACGAAAGTTGTTCGTCTCGGAAAAACGAGTCCGATGATTCCAAAATCAACTCGATTGGAGGTCGTTTGCTAATTCTAAGGTCAAAACAGTGAACTTGACTCGAATAATAAAAATCTCGTAACTGACTTTCGATCCTACACATTTTCCAACGTGACTAAAATTCATAATCCATTATTCCAACCCATATAACATCGCTTGAACTCTTATTCTTCATTATCATCATGCTCCGAGACTATAACATCGTTTCAGGAATCTTCTAGAATAGTCCTAAAAATCTGGGATATTACATTCTCCCCTCCTTATAAAAATTTCGTCCTCGAAATTTCTCCATCCTTATTTCAGATCACTCGGAACCAATCGTACGTACTTTACCATCTTATCCGTATTCGGAAGTCACCATACTTAACACCTTTCAAAAGTTACATATTTCGTACATCAATACGGGTCATGCTATTTCGAAGCAGAACACATTGAATCAAACATTTCATGCCTAAATCAAGCCAAACTTGTCATTTCAAATCACATCCATTCATAAGAACACTCTCAAAATGTTTTCAAGCTCATCCATCAACAAAAGAGAACTTAGAACACGGATTCTACACAGTAAATCAAATACATCATCAGAAACAAGGAACATAACACATGTTCTTTACGTGCAACACAATATCAAAATGGAAACTTAATACGAATCTCATATTATCTATATCATCCATAATACAAAATAGAACTCATTCATTTCACATCATGTCATTCTACATCATACATGTAAACGAAATCAATCAAAGTTTACATCCATACATATCTCATCGCACATACAACTTTGTATGGCTGATCACATAGCACACATAACCATCATTATATCCAGAAGATCCATGTCTAACTATAAACTTACATACGTACTCTTATAACGATATAAACTTTTATACCATCAAATACATCTATCGTCACAACCAGAAGTGACAACCATAATACTCTTATGATGTTGATAGTCTGAAATCTGTCAATGTCTGCCATTATTCAAAATACATTTGAAAACATAAAACGATTTCTTTTAAAAATCATTTCGAAAATGCATTTTGAAATTTTTTTTTTTTTATTGTAAACAAAATCAATTTCAAAAATCCATCATCGTAAAAACCATATCGAGCATCCAGCATAACTCACTGAACGAAACATAAACGAGCGCCCAATGCCCAAATCGCGCGCACAGATCGGGCAATGAACGAACCGATCCCCTGTCGACAGAGGGTTAGGTCGTACCATTTCTGATGGCTTAGACCCTCCGATCACCCCGGCGGAAACATATGATAAGTTTAAAAAGAAAACATAAATGCATACACCGATCGTCGGGGCGGAAACATAACAATAACCGATCATCTCAGCGGAAAACACATTAGAAAACATTAACGATCGCTGAGACGGAAACATATAAATACATCATATATGTAAAATATCAAAAGTAATGTCCAAGGCATCAAATCAAAAATGCAATTAGTTTGAAATCCTCTTCTTTCCAAACATGAATTTGAATAAATCGTAAATGAGTCTTTAATGCAATATTTTTAAAATAATACCGATCGTCCACTGCTCAGTCGCGCGCAAAGACTGGACAGTGTACGTACCATGTCGACAGGGTAATGGGCCAGCCATTTTCCGATGGTCTGGACCCGTAACGATCGCCCCGGTGGCCAACCCGGAACGTAACATAACCGATCACCACGGAGGGTCAAAACATAAAATCACCAAGCACCGTGGCGGAAACATATTATAGATCTCAAATCATGAAGACTCAAATCAAAAGTCGAGGCAAAAAACATTTTCTGTATCCTTTATAATCAAAATCAAAACCTCTGAAAACTATCCCTTCTTTTTCTTTTCAAACTCTGTTATGCCAGAAATCAAATTCCAAGTTTTCAAAACATGATTCAAAGTATCATTTCACAATTCAGACTATCAACATCATGGAATCTCCCATACTTCAAAACACCACAGATTCAATTACTCACCTATACATACACCTATATGAACAACATACTTTTAACTTAATGTACCTGTACACAAATATATATATTAATATCATAAAAACATGTTTCGATAATCTGAAATCATCAACATCAGTCAAAATCATAGCATATCATACCATATAATATTAATCCAATCAAATAACAAACATGACTTATATGCTCTATATGCAACAAAAACTTACTCAGACGATCAGATACCCTGTAGCAGCAGTCACCGACACCCTAACCCTTGCTCTGATACCACAACTGTAACACCCCGCCAGAGGCAGGATGCTACCGGCAGGAGACAGGATTGACCCATCTCCATAAGCCTCTGAATCAACTGAAAAATTCGGCATGATGTATCCTAAAAACTGGATAACCTGGATCGCAGTCCAGCATCAAGGCAATCCAAGAAAACATCAAATCAATAAAAGGACCTCAGGTCCAAATAAAACTCATCAAAACCACAACCTAAGGGCTCAGTGCCCACATAATCTATCAACACTCAAGGGCTCTGTGCCAACAACATCACATGCAATCAAAACTTTAAATTATTAATACAAACCACGTGCTCAGTACGATAAAATAAAACAATAAATCAAATATCCTAATCTTCTAAAACATTTCCCAAGACACTTGCGAGGGTGACTGCCGCTTGGGTAATCCACGTCTCGAGAATGACTTCCAAAGCCGATATGATGACCAATCTACGAGTTATCCTGCAAAACTGGCAAACTGGTTTGATGTGAGTTTTAAAACTCAGTAAGTAACCCTGCTAGTAACACAACAAACATATCAGTCGTTTGTCAGATTTACTAAGTTACTTTAATTCGAAATTTATTAATTTGTTATTATTCCTTATTCTTAACTCTTATCAAAGTTTCACATTTTTTATATTAACATATATGCTAATCTAATAGCTAACGCCTCAAGTATACAAAGCAAATCGTATATATCTATACTTTTATCACAATAGTCTAACTTTGAAATATCATCAAATCACTATGTTAAATAAACTTTTCTCAGTATCAAATCAAGCCTTCCTTAACTTCCTTTAATTACAACACTACTACAATGACTTAACAATCGAGATTCATATACATTTACACATACCTTATCACACCTCTCTTATATACATGCCAGAAATGATTCTAAAGTGCTTATACATATACATGTATACCAATACAGCTTAACAAACGCGCTTTATAACATCTAACACACACTAGTTTCCAAATTCATTAATTAATTTCACATAAGCACTCGTTATCCATATAATCAACGAGCTCCATCAAACACGTACATACACACAGTCACACACACAATCATCATACAACTAATCATGACGCAAACTTAACAACCAATACATTACAAGGCATACAATCAAGCAATACATACATATCATGGCACACCAAGTTCATCACACAACTTTTCATACATAAACACATTCATAACAAACATTCCAAAACACGACTCAAACACTCACGTACAAACATATGTTTCAGACATATGAATACCTCTTGTTACCAAATTCAAATGTCATACATTTAATAATTCTCATAGCTTTTCCTTTATCGATCAAACATAATCATTCAGGCTCTCTATCTAGGAACATCTGATATAACATCTTTATCAACTGAACATATCCAACCTATACATATCTTAGTATCATATGCATATACGAATACATACTCATATATTTACACATTTTCATATTTATTCACATACACAATTCATATCGTTACAGATTCATACCTTTATGTACATTCATACATACGCATAGTCATTAACATCATTAAACCTCTTACTTCATATTATGCTAATAACAAAAGCCATACCTGCGATGATCGTTTCACTTAGCTACACATAACCTCTAACTGCTTCTCAAACTACTTCTTAACTATCTTCTGTTTTACCTAACATATTAATCATCTATACATGTATATATGTAAAATCAAGATACGTAATCATACATTAAGCTCTCATCGCATGAGTTACTTACCTGGCTTCGCAGACACTCTGACTCTGGACCCGATCTGTCAAAACAAATCACAATACATGTCAGAACCGCTATTTGCGGAACTTTTAACTCATCAACTATAAACTACGGATTTTCTCGAAATCCTCAAATCCTTACCGACTCTACGGTTTAAGTTTCATTACTCTAATATGTCTTTCTATACTATTCTAAACCGACTAGATGCATCAAATTCTTATTTTGCGCGTTTGCGGTAAAACTTGCGGAAAAGATTCCGCAAACGCTACGGAAAGGTCTCGAACCCTCCAAACCAATTCAAAATTACCCAATTACCCTCGTAATATCATTTTAATACTATTCCCATGATTACGATCAAATACGCTCAATCGCGCGAGAAACCCGTTTTACCGGAATCTCGCTAATTCTACCGGATCGATCATTCTTCATCCGATTCACCCCGGATTCTACCACATTTATCGTTTTAACATAATAAAACATTTCCAATTCATCTCATACTAATTCGCTAAACTACGGAACTATTAGAAACATCCGAACATAAAGCTGCAAACTTTAAACAGACAAATCTAAACGGAGAGTCGTACCGAGATTCCGAGGCCAATTCGGACTCCCGTCAGCCATACGAACGCGCTGGTGCGATCGGAATTCCGATCGGAGATACTGTTCACATCAGGTCACTATTCATCCGCCGCTTTCTTCCTCGTTTTGCGTGATTCCGGCCGTTGATCGGTGAAATCGACTCCGCACCCTTGTAGTACTCTCCGAGAGCTTCGATTTGGTAGGTGGCACGGCCCGTGAAACGAACCAATGAGCCGGAAAAATGGAACCCATTGCCGCGCCGTTCAAGCCCGTTTTCTGCCGCTTTCCGGCGTCCTGGGGGTCGGCGCCGGCCACCGGCGTGATCTACATCGCCGGACGATCATTTCCCCGCCGATGCGCCGCCGAGTCGTCGCCGGAAACTCGCCGGCGCATTCTCTCTTCCTCTCGCCCGTCGCACGCACAACCCATTTATTTTTTGTTTTTTTTTTTTTTTCAAAATCAGTATATCCTTTCTTTTTAAATAATAAAAATCATAATAAATACAAACAAAAAATATCTAATTTCGAAAATGACTAAAATACCCCCACTAGGAAGGGTATTTTCGGAAATCAGCCATTTTGAAGCCCTTCTGGCGCGATTCTCGAAAAGTGCTCAACACGAAAGTTGTTCGTCTCGGAAAAACGAGTCCGATGATTCCAAAATCAACTCGATTGGAGGTCGTTTGCTAATTCTAAGGTCAAAACAGTGAACTTGACTCGAATAATAAAAATCTCGTAACTGACTTCGATCCTACACATTTTCCAACGTGACTAAAATTCATAATCCATTATTCCAACCCATATAACATCGCTTGAACTCTTATTCTTCATTATCATCATGCTCCGAGACTATAACATCGTTTCAGGAATCTTCTAGAATAGTCCTAAAAATCCGGGATATTACAATTAATAAGTAAATCCACAGCAATATGAACAAACCAATGCTGACTCCAACAAGTCATCTTCTCATTCCCCCTGCTAAGCAAAAATAAATAGATGCTTATTAATGTAGATTACTATTTCGATGCTTCTAAATCATGTATAAAAAGGCAAAAAAAATTTATTTTACCTTAGGAAATCTGTTGTTTTGCCTTTCTTTCATCTCTTGTATCTCTCGCCTAATAATTAAGAATAAATAAATAATGAGTGTACAACATAATAATAGAAATTTTCAAAAACTCAATTATACAATCTACAAAGAAAAATTAAATAAAGATATTTATTTACTTGTTCTCTTTCTCTTTCTCTATCTGCCTTAATTCCAATTCTCTTTCAATTAATATGCCATCAGATAAGTGCTCTTTCTTAGCATTTAGAAGAAAATTCTCCATAATAATTCTTGTGGCTTCCCTATCCTTACAAACTTCATAACTAAAATTCTTCTTTTTATCTCAATTTATTCTCTCTAGCTTACATTATATTGCCGCCCTAGCAAACGAACCGTGTTCATTCACGAAACAAAAGGGAACCCAAGAGAAAAAAGGATCAGTATCCAACATTTGTATAAAATCATCTATATGTGCATAATTCAATTTCTCGTCAGGCGCTCCCTCGGCACTCATCGGTAACCCAATGACTAACCCAAAAATTGAGTTATTACCATCTTTTAACATGATGGCTCTAAGTTCTTCAATCACATTTTTTTTATCCTTCCCTCTCCTATCGCTTTTATTTCGTTGCTTGTTTCATCCCATTGTGCAATACCACATTTTCTACTCCCAATATCAATTGCTAGCAGTGTGAGAGTTTTTTGATTTCTTGAGTGGTCTTTGTCCACATATTCCTTCAGCCGTAGTAAACCATCCATGTTTACTGGGATTAATTTATTTAATTTCATTTGATCTCGTCTGCAATTAATAAAATATAACAATTAAAAAATGCATTTATAATTGACATTTAAAATATTTACCCATAATATTCTTTGAATGCAATGTCATATTTGTCAACGAATGGTGATGGTGGTGATGGTGATGCTCCAACTTTAGATGAATTCTTTGGAGTCATACTTCAGTAATATTTTAGGTAAGGTATTTGGGTCTTACAAAATATGTTCGAAATAAATTTAAATCAAACAGAAAAAGATAGCAATTTATTAATACATTCCTCTAAAAATTTTCACAATCTCGAAAAAAAAAAGCAATATATTAATATGACTTACTCAGCTGAATATCAAATTAAGATTGAATTAAAATCCAAGTCAAATAATTTACACAACTTCATACACATTTGTAGTGCTATAAACCATTTAATTCAAAGGTTGAATTATTTATTGTAAGGTAAAAATAAAACAAAAATATTATTCACTTTAGAGCTCTCCGATATTTGGGGGCCAAAAAATATGCAGTCGAGTGGAATACATCTGTATGCTAAGTGAATAGGTTTGAAACTATATTTGAATAATCTAAACATAGTGCAGGATGAGTGAAAGTCTTCCTCAACTAGCAGCAAAACCTGTCAAAAGAACAAACAAATAAATAACGAATCTGACTTTAAACCAAGAAACAAAGATTTAAAACACATTTGCATGGGTCGTAAATATGTAGTAAGAATTCAAAGGATCAATGATTTCATGGTGACAAATCAAAGATTGTAAAAGATAATGAAATAAATATGTTATAAAGTAAATATAATGTTGAGGCAATAAAAAAATAAACCATTAAAAACAAATATTTGAGTTAAAAAGATTGAAAATCAAAACAGATGAGTTACATTGAACTAAATGTAGTAAAAGTTTCAATAGGGTAACCAAGCTGCCCACGCAAATAAGGATGAATACACAAAGATTAACTGATGAAAAATAACATGCATTCACAACTGTTTTGACATATTAAGTTTTAAGGTGGGAGTAAACAATGTAAACCCACCAAACCTAGTAGAAACTATTTTGAATGCTGCAATTAATTAACATACTACCTTGTCCCATTATAATTCCTATTACTTAAAGCAGAACATTAGAGCAAGCAAGCTTCCTATCGCACTAATCAAAACCCAATATCAAACAGCTAGGTCATGTTTCAGAAGAGGAAAATAACCAAACTAACTTGACATAATAAAAAATCAACGGAGATATAAAAATTTAATGCAGACTGCATATGAACAAAAGAAACCTCAAACTAAAATTTGATGCACGTCATAATCAAAATATAGCAATTTCCATTCACAAAAGAGGCGCATTAAGAAGGAAGAGCAATAAGTAAACCGTTTCACTAACCAAAAAAAGAAAAAGAAAAAATAAGAACAGTGTAGCATAAGAGAACCAACAATAACACAAAAATGAGAAGTGCAGATATGCAACATAGTTACTCCCTTTAGATTACAAGCATAGGACAAAAAATAAACTTGTGTGTTTAAAAAATAAAACTTTACACAATAGCCGTCTCATTGCTAATTTGTTGAAATAAAAGTTCAGATCTTTCACATGAGCCATTGCATTCAAAGTTACCGAAAAGTAATCATCTGTACCCATCAGGTGAGAGTATTACACAAATTTACCAAGAAATAAAAATTTACTAGAATGGTTTCGTGTCCGTTTAGGAATTACTTAAAATCGCATTAAAAATACTTTTTCAATATTAAATTTTTAAAAATATTTTATGTAAGCTTTTGTTGGTGTTGTATTTTAAATTTAATCTATTAATTTGTGTACTTTTAATTAACTATTTCGCAACTGTAGAAATCTTTATGACATGGATCATGATATCATATAATGAACTTGGTACTTGATTTTTTTTAAAAGAAATTTTGAATGGACTTTTGAAAATTGATTCGATTGATCTTTTTGTAGGAGCTTATGCCTTGTAATTAAATTGTGAAATGCTTTTTTAATTGTGAATAGAAAATATCCTGAAGAAGTTGTTGGAATTGCAAATTTGAGAAAGCTTTTGTTGGAGCTTTGACTTTTAGCTGTGATGAATATACACAATATTTAGTTTAATATGAAAACTCATTATGATAAGTTAACATTCCTGAAAGTTTTGGAAGCGATCATTGCATGTCATGTTCAATTCAACAACGTGTATTTCACATATCTTTCATTCAAAGTTTAACAAACCAAAATCATAGTTTAAAAAACCAAAATTATCAAAATATTAATAAGTAAATCCACAACAATATGAACAAACCAATGCTGACTCCAACAAGTCATCTTCTCATTCCCCCTGCTAAGCAAAAATAAATAGATGCTTATTAATGTAGATTACTATTTCGATGCTTCTCAATCATGTATAAAAAGGCAAAAAAAAAATTATTTTACCTTAGGAAATCTGCTGTTTTGCCTTTCTTTCATCTCTTGTATCTCTCGCCTTCTAATTAAGAATAAATAGATAATGAGTGTACAACATAATAATGGAAATTTTCAAAAACTCAATTATACAATCTACAAAGAAAAATTAAATAAAGATATTTATTTACTTGTTCTCTTTCTCTTTCTCTATCTGCCTTAATTCCAATTCTCTTTCAATTAATATGCCATCAGATAAGTGCTCTTTCTTAGCCTTTAGAAGAAAATTCTCCATAATAATTCTTGTGGCTTCCCTATCCTTACAAACTTCATAACTAAAATTCTTCTTTTTATCTCAATTTATTCTCTCTAGCTTACATATATTGCCGCCCTAGCAAACGAACCGTGTTCATTCACGAAACAAAAGGGAACCCAAGAGAAAAAAGGATCAGTATCCAATATTTGTATAAAATCATCTATATGTGCATGATTCAATTTCTCGTCAGGCGCTCCCTCGGCACTCATCGGTAACCCAATGACTAACCCAAAAATTGAGTTATTACCATCTTTTAACATGATGGCTCTAAGTTCTTCAATCACATTTTTTTTTATCCTTCCCTCTATTATCGCTTCTATTTCGTTGCTTGTTTCATCCATTGTGCAATACCACATTTTCTACTCCCAATATCAATTGCTAGGAGTGTGAGAGTTTTTTTATTTCTTGAGTGGTCTTTGTCCACATATTCCTTCAGCCGTAGTAAATCATCCATGTTTACTGGGACTAATTTATTTAATTTCATTTGATCTCGTCTGCAATTAGTAAAATATAACAATTAAAAAATGCATTTATAATTGATATTTAAAATATTTACCCATAATATTCTTTGAATGCAATGTCATATTTGTCAACGAATGGTGATGGTGATGCTCCAACTTTAGATGAATTCTTTGGAGTCATACTTCAGTAATATTTTAGGTAAGGTATTTGGGTCTTACAAAATATGTTCGAAATAAATTTAAATCAAACAGAAAAAGATAGCAATTTATTAATAATTCCTCTAAAAAATTTCACAATCTTGAAAAAAAAAAGCAATGTATTAATATGACTTATTCAGCTGAATATCAAATTAAGATTCAATTAAAATCCAAGTCAAACAATTTACACAACTTCATACACATTTGTATTGTTATAAACCATTTAATTCAAAGGTTGAATTATTTCTTGTAAGCTAAAAATAAAACAAAAATATTATTCACTTTAGAGCTCTCCGATATTTGAGAGCCAAAAAACATGCAGTCGAGTGGAATACATCTGTATGCTAAGTGAATAAGTTTGAAACTATATTTGAATAATCTAAACATAGTGCAGGATGAGTGAAAGTCTTCCTCAACTAGCAGCAAAACCTGTCAAAAGAACAAACAAATAAATAACGAATCTGACTTTAAACCAAGAAACAAAGATTTAAAACACCTTTGCATGGGTCGTAAATATGTAGTAAGAATTCAAAGGATCAGTGTTTTAATGGTGACAAATCAAAGATTGTAAAAGATAATGAAATAAATATGTTATAAAGTAAATATAATGTTGAGGCAATAAAAAAATAAACCATTAAAAACAAATATTTGAGTTAAAAAGATTGAAAATCACAACAGATGAGTTACATTGAACTAAATGTAGGAAGAGTTTCAATAGGGTAACCAAGCTGCCCACGCAAATAAGGATGAATACACAAAGATTAACTGATGAAAAATAACATGCATTCACAACTGTTTTGACATATTAAGTTTTAAGGTGGGAGTAAACTTTGTAAACCCACCAAACCTAGTAGAAACTATTTTGAATGCTGCAATTAATTAACATACAACCTTGTCCCATTATAATTCCTATTACTTAAAGCAAAACATTAGAGCAAGCAAGCTTCCTATCGCACTAATCAAAACCCAATATCAAACAGCTAGGTCATGTTTCAGAAGAGGAAAATAACCAAACTAACTTGACATAATAAAAAATCAACGGAGATATAAAAATTTAATGCAGACTGCATATGAACAAAAGAAACCTCAAACTAAAATTTGATGCACGTCATAATCAAAATATAGCAATTTCCATTCACAAAAGAGGCGCATTAAAAAGGAAGAGCAATAAGTAAACCGTTTCACTAACCGAAAAAAGAAAAAAAAAATAAGAACAGTGTAGCATAAGAGAACCAACAATAACACAAAAATGAGAAGTGCAGATATGCAACATAGTTACACCCTTTAGATTACAAGCATAGGACAAAAAATAAACTTGTGTGTTTAAAAAATAAAACTTTACACAATAGCCATCTCATTGCTAATTTGTTGAAATAAAAGTCAGATATTTCACATGAGCCATTGCATCAAATAAGCCGCCGAAAGTGCATCTGTACCCATCAGGTGAGAGAAATACACAAATTTACCAAGAAATAAAAATTTACTAGAATGGTTTCGTGTCCGTTTAGGAATTACTTAAAATCGCATTAAGAATACTTTTTCAATATTAATTTTTTAAAAATATTTTGTGTAAGCTTTTGTTGGTGTTGTATTTTAAATTTAATCTTTTAATTTGTGTACTTTTAGTTAACTATTTCGCAACTGTAGAAATCTTTATGACATGGATCATGATATCATATAATGAACTTGGTACTTGATTTTTTTTAAAAGAAATTTTGAATAGACTTTTGAAAATTGATTCGATTGATCTTTTTGTAGGAGCTTATGCCTTGTAATTAAATTGTGAAATACTTTTTTAATTGTGAAAAGAAAATATCCTGAAGAAGTTGTTGGAATTGCAAATTTGAGGAAGCTTTTGTTGGAGCTTTGACTTTTAGCTGTGATGAATATACACAATATTTAGTTTAATATGAAAACTCATTATGATAAGTTAACATTCCTGAAAGTTTTGGAAGCGATCATTGCATGTCATGTTCAATTCAACATCGTGTATTTCACATATCTTTCATTCAAAGTTTAACAAACCAAAATCATAGTTTAAAAAACCAAAATTATCAAAATATTAATAAGTAAATCCACAGCAATATGAACAAACCAATGCTGACTCCAACAAGTCATCTTCTCATTCCCCCTGCTAAGCAAAAATAAATAGATGCTTATTAATGTAGATTACTATTTCGATGCTTCTAAATCATGTATAAAAAGGCAAAAAAAAATTATTTTACCTTAAGAAATCTGCTGTTTTGCCTTTCTTTCATCTCTTGTATCTCTCGCCTAATAATTAAGAATAAATAGATAATAAGTGTACAACATAATAATGGAAATTTTCAAAAACTCAATTATACAATCTACAAAGAAAAATTAAATAAAGATATTTATTTACTTGTTCTTTTTCTCTTTCTCTATCTGCCTTAATTCCAATTCTCTTTCAATTAATATGCCATCAGATAAGTGCTCTTTCTTAGCCTTTAGAAGAAAGTTCTCCATAATAATTCTTGTGGCTTCCCTATCCTTACAAACTTCATAACTAAAATTCTTCTTTTTATCTCAATTTATTCTCTCTAGCTTACATATATTGCCGCCCTAGCAAACGAACCGTGTTCATTCACGAAACAAAAAGGAACCCAAGAGAAAAAAAGGATCAGTATCCAACATTTGTATAAAATCATCTATATGTGCATGATTCAATTTCTCGTCAGGCGCTCACTTGGCACTCATCGGTAACCCAATGACTAACCCAAAAATTGAGTTTTTACCATCTTTTAACATGATGGCTCTAAGTTCTTCAATCACTTTTTTTTTTGTTTTTATCCTTCCCTCTCATATCGCTTCTATTTCGTTGCTTGTTTCATCCATTGTGCAATACCACATTTTCTACTCCCAATATCAATTTCTAGCAGTGTGAGAGTTTTTTTATTTCTTGAGTGGTCTTTGTCCACATATTCCTTCAGCCGTAGTAAACCATCCATGTTTACTGGGACTAATTTATTTAATTTCATTTGATCTCGTCTGCAATTAGTAAAATATAACAATTAAAAAATGCATTTATAATTGACATTTAAAATATTTACCCATAATATTCTTTGAATGCAATGTCATATTTGTCAACGAATGGTGATGGTGGTGATGGTGATGCTCCAACTTTAGATCAATTCTTTGGAGCCATACTTCAGTAATATTTTAGGTAAGGTATTTGGGTCTTATAAAATATGTTCGAAATAAATTTAAATCAAACAGAAAAAGATAGCAATTTATTAATACATTCCTCTAAAAATTTTCACAATCTCGAAAAAAAAAAGCAATATATTAATATGACTTACTCAGCTGAATATCAAATTAAGATTGAATTAAAATCCAAGTCAAACAATTTACACAACTTCATACACATTTGTATTGCTATAAACCATTTAATTCAAAGGTTGAATTATTTATTGTAAGCTAAAAATAAAACAAAAATATTATTCACTTTAGAGCTCTCCGATATTTGAGGGCCAAAAAACATGCAGTCGAGTGTAATACATCTGTATGCTAAGTGAATAGGTTTGAAACTATATTTGAATAATCTAAACATAGTGCAGGATGAGTGAAAGTCTTCCCCAACTAGCAGCAAAACCTGTCAAAAGAACAAACAAATAAATAACGAATCTGACTGTAAACTAAGAAACAAAGATTTAAAACATCTTTGCATGGGTCGTAAATATGTAGTAAGAATTCAAAGGATCAATGATTTCATGGTGACAAATCAAAGATTGTAAAAGATAATGAAATAAATATGTTATAAAGTAAATATAATGTTGAGGCAATAAAAAAATAAACCATTAAAAACAAATATTTGAGTTAAAAAGATTGAAAATCACAACAGATGAGTTACATTGAACTAAATGTAGGAAGAGTTTCAATAGGGTAACCAAGCTGCCCACGCAAATAAGGATGAATACACAAAGATTAAATGATGAAAAATAGCATGCATTCACAACTGTTTTGACATATTAAGTTTTAAGGTGGGAGTAAACTTTGTAAACCCACCAAACCTAGTAGAAACTATTTTGAATGCTGCAATTAATTAACATACTACCTTGTCCCATTATAATTCCTATTAATTAAAGCAGAACATTAGAGCAAACAAGCTTCCTATCGCACTAATCAAAACCCAATATCAAACAGCTAGGTAATGTTTCAGACGAGAAAAATAACCAAACTAACTTGACATAATAAAAAATCAACGGAGATATAAAAATTTAATTCAGACTGCATATGAATAAAAGAAACCTCAAACTAAAATTTGATGCACGTCATAATCAAAATATAGCAATTTACATTCACAAAAGAGGTGCATTAAGAAGGAAGAGCAATAAGTAAACCGTTCCACTAACCAAAAAATGAAAAAGAAAAAATAAGATAAGTGTAGCATAAGAGAAGCAACAATAACACAAAAATGAGAAGTGCATATATGCAACATAGTTACACCCTTTAGATTACAAGCATAGGACAAAAAATAAACTTGTGTGTTTAAAAAATAAAACTTTACACAATAGCCATCTCATTGCTAATTTGTTGAAATAAAAGTTCAGATCTTTCACATGAGCCATTGCATTCAAAGTTGCCGAAAAGTAATCATCTGTACCCATCAGGTGAGAGAAATACACAAATTTACCAAGAAATAAAAATTTACTAGAATGGTTTCGTGTCCGTTTAGGAATTACTTAAAATCGCATTAAAAATTCTTTTTCAATATTAATTTTTTAAAAATGCTTTGTAATATATTGAAAAATATAAATTAAATAACAATCTCAAAATAATCCGAAATTAGTTATTATCAAATATAGGTGGAAATGTTACAAATGTACATGTTCAAAATCACATGATACTTGAAAGTAATTTTCCGAAATTTTACAAACAAAAATCAAAATTTCAAATTTTTAGAAGGGAAAAAAAAAATCAAAACTTGATGAGTCTCTGTCATTTTTATATATATAGCCTAAATTAGTATAAAATCAATAAATTTTTGTATTAAAAAACAGATCTTTACACAAGTATAAAATAAAATTTATGTTGAACAATATTTGTATTGTTCAACAAATATTAGGTTGTGTGACATAACAATATCATTTACTTACTTGCGTAAACTATATTTGTGTTGAAGAAGATGAGCTCACAACTGCCATTGTCAAAAAAAAAATTGATTAAAAAAAACTAACATTTAAACGGAAGCAAAAAAAAAAAATCAAAACATTAATGTAACATCCCGCATAATCCAGAACTTAAAAATAAAACTAAGCTATTATAACTTTTACATATAAGATACCAATACAAGAACATATAAAAAGGTCGTGAGGACGCATAACTAAACCCAGGACTCAAAAACTCACTTGACTGCAATTGAGGCGATCCACTGTCTTCAAAGTTTTCACCAAAATCCTACGGCTCTGTATAACCACTACTGACCTACAAAACTATAAACTGTTGTGCTATGAGTCATGATGACTCAGAAAGTAATCATGCAAAAGCTTAAAAAATTTGAATTAATTGTCTATTTCTTATTCATTTCACAAACTTGTCATTTTGTTACTTTACCTTTAACTGATCACCACCTGCAAAATTCATGTTTGCTATTTACACTTTCAAACATCAATAACACACACACACACACACACACACACACACACACACACACACACACACACACATATATATATATATATATATATATATCCAATTCTTATGTCATCAACATATTAAGCTCCATCATGCTATTGATACACTACACTGAATTCTGCTTACTTTCTATACTCGTTACTAATCAGGTTCAGGTATTTATTATAACTTTCTCTCTTACGCTATCTTGAAATATCAACAGATCGGACAACTAAAATAATATTCATGTTAATCATTTAAACCACTATCACTGATCATGTATATGTTACATTTCATTATTATCTGGCATTCTTAAAATATGTTCTTTCTAGGTAAGAATAAAACTACTACCTTCATCATTGATACATTTAAATAAGATGATGCTACTATGCACTCGTACTTCTCAAAATATTATTTCTGTATGAACATGCTATACACAAAGTTAATCGTATATGCATACTAATACAGACATGTCACATGTATTAATGCCAACTATATGCTTTCAAATGATAAATAGCATGTATGATTTATATGAATAATTTGTGAACTATCATCAAACTTTAATATGTAATATAATTTATAAGATAGTTCTTGAAAATCTTTTATAGAAGACTGTTTTCTGAAACTCTTTCTGAAAGTCTCTTTATAAAACTAGACTTGCTCAAAACATCTTTTAAATCTCTAGTTTCTGAAAACTGTCTCAAAAATCTGTTTTCTTAAAACTGTTTGCTAAAAATTGAGTTCTGAAATCTGGATACAGAAAATCTAAAAACTTTATACTGAAGATCTGAAAATTTAAAAAGAACTATTTATAAAAAAAAAAAAAAAAAAATTTATTTCTGAAAACTATATACTGTATACTGAAAACTGAAAATACTCGATGCGCAGGACAACAACTCAACTTACAGCATCGCTGAAATCTGATAGTACTAGATGCCCAGGACAACAACTCAACTTGAAGCATCTCTGATGCTTGTGATGCCCTACGTCCAGGACAACAACTCAACTTGCAACGTCGAACTCTACACCCAGGACAAAAACTCAAATGGCAGTGTAGCCACCACTAGGAAGGGTATTTTCGAAAATCTTCACTTTTGAAGCTCTTCTGGCGCGATTCTCGCAAAATGCTCAACTCAAAAGTTATTTATCTCTGAAAAACGAGTCTGTTGGTTCAAAAATCAACTCAATCGGAGTTCGTTTACTGTTTATATGACCAGAACTGTAAACTTTACGTGTATTATAAATATCACGTAACTGACTTTTGATCCCACACGTTTTCCAATGTTTGTTTGTTCTCTGCCTTTATTTACTTTCTTTGATCACGTGATTTTTTTCCCTTCACTTTCACAAAAATTCGATCCTATCTGATTAGATCCGATATATAATTCGGTCGGATTGTGTTTCATTCGTCGAATTTCTGATCGGATCAGATAAATTTAATAACTATCGGATCAAATCAAAATTCGATAGAACATCCGATTTGATATAAATTTAAATTCGATTGAACATCGAATTTGATAATGAATCTGATATTTGTAAATTTAATTAATTTTATTTCAATTCTTTTGTATTTTTTAATTACATTGCATTATATTTTTGTATATATACGCATATTATTTTGTATTTTTCATTATATTATATTTTTATTTTTATTTTTTTTCCCGCGTTCGGATCCGAATACAATCCAAGACTGAATTTTCAAGACTCGGGTCCCGATTTTTTAATCCCGAACTCGAGTCATCCGGGTCCATGCGGACCCAGGCCGGGTCCATGCGGACCCAGGCCGGGTCCAGATTTAGTTGCCATGCCTATGT
>SKCR01018125.1:0-20516 GCA_019454045.1 Zanthoxylum bungeanum | reverse complement strand
TTTGTGAAACCAAGGCCATCCCAACAATAAGGCGAAAGTAGCCGGGATGTCCAGTACTGTGAACTGACCTCATCTTCAATCGGTCCTACCTTGACCGTAGCCACAAAGGTACCCTCAACTCCCCTTTTACTGTCATCATAAGCCTTAATAGTCATACTGGAGGGGTTCAAGTCTGTTGCTTTCATACCCAATCTCGCCAGAATTTTCAGCGGGCACACATTGATGGATGAACCGTCATCCACCATACACATGAAGTTCTCTTGCCCCTCACCTCGGCCCTGATAAATAGAGGCCTGTTATGATTTCTCCCCTCCTCCGGGAGTTCATCCTCAGAAAAGGATATCTGCAAAGCTTCCTTCTGAACCGACCCAACAAACATTGCGGGGTTGACATCTTCCGGTACCACAATCTTGCTCAAGGCCTCAACCATGGCCTGCCTATGCTCCCGAGACGCACATAACAGTTCCCAGATACTCACTTGTGCTCTAGTCTTCCTCAATTGCCTCAACACTATATCTCCCTCAGTATTTTCTGCAGTCTCAACCATTTCTCTACCATCTGTCAAAACTTCCTTACCCTTTTCCGCCATATCATATTGTAAAAACGACCGATACGGTCATTCCCCTTACTTCTTCCTCATCACTGCTAGAGAAATCAAGCCAAAAGTTTTTTCCTGCTCAAACTCATCTTCACTAGTACTATCCCAGATTCCCAGGCAAAAGGCTTGAGGGTGAAAGGATTCAGGACAAGGTCTTCTGGGAGGCCAGAATTGATCATATAGGCGGTGGTGGTGGTACGGCACGGTAGTTGGGTAAGGGGTTTCTGTGTGTGTCAGGCTGTTCTTTTCTGGGTTAGGTATTTTCTTGGAGTCTATCAGGTCTTGGATTTCATGGCGGAGTCGGGCGCAGTTGTCGGTGTCATGGCCTTTTGTTGTGTGAAAGTGACAGTAAAGGCTTAGGTTATAATGTATGGTAGGGGATTGGGTAATGGTTTGGCTTCCAAGGGTTTAAGAGCCATTGCCTCTTCAATTTCTCTAGCACTTGGACAGGGGCCTTCCCAAGTTGGAAAATTGCCGGTTTCGGATAGCGGCAATCTCAGCAGAAACGGGCTTTGCTCCCGATTTCCCCCAATGGGCCTCCTGTTCAGACCATAGAATTTTCTATTCTCGGCCTCTTCTTCTCTCATATCCATGTTTCCCTCAACTACTGACTGCCGAAAGTCTGCATCAGTAGGTCATCCTCTTCAACTTGCTGTAAATGGAGGGCTTGGTGCCCTTGATAATCATCTTAATCTGATCCTTCTCTGAGGGCCTAGTTGCATTTTCAATAACTGACCCCTCCACCGGTCCACATACTCCTTAAAACTCTCATCTGCTTTCTGCTTAACATTCTCCAGATCACGGAGTGACAGATCGATCTCTAAGTCAGTGACATACTGTTTCAGGAAAGCATCGGCCAACTCCCTCCAATCTTCCTTCACTTTCTTCTCCAAAACTGTGATACCATACCACGGGAGCTCCTTCAAGCGACATTCCAAACATTTTCTGCACTTGGCGCTGAGATAAGCCAACTGAACTCATGACTGATACAAACTGTCGGAGATGCACCCTTGGATCCCCATTCCCGTTAAACTTAGCCATATCAGGCATCTTGAACTGTGCCGGCAACTGTTCCTCGAAGGTCAGTGTGTCATAATCCAGCAAATCCTCATTCTTACCCCTCATCTTGCGGGTAACCGACTCAACCTGATCCCGGAGCTTATGTAACTCTGCCTGAGACCCAGATACTCTGCCCGCTGCATACTCTGCCATATCATCATCAAAGGTGGGGGTATCATCCCCCAATCTGTTCGGAGGTTCCTCTTGTCTTACATCCCCAGAACTACCCCCAGCACGAGACCCGGCTATACCAGCCACAACAGTAGTCAAAGCCTGCAACTGTTCAGTGATCTTGGCGAGACCGTTCTCTAACTGATCCATACGGGACACCTCATTATCGGATTCATTCATACTTGTTCTTTTAGTGAGTCTTGTCCATTCTCTAACCCAAACGGTATCTATGTTGTCTTTTTGAGACATAGACGGTGTTAACATGACATATGTATGCATGAGGTGCATGAGATGCATGTAACATATATAACATATTAAATCAATTAAAATTTTCAAACAAATCGGCCCGTTACCATTTTATAATCTTTCGGGCTAATTGTCACAGGAGTGAACCCATCCCAGTTTAAATGGCCCAACGAGTTCACATCTTATGACAAGGAGCCCAACTAAATCCAAATGGTAATGTTCCGAACACAAGCACAAAGTGGCTCATCAACACTTAGACGCATTTGGCCCAATAGTCATGAAATACGTCATTGTCCCAGATTAAATGGCCCAACAAGCCCATATCCCATGAAAAATGGTCCAAATGGATCCAAACGACGATGTTCCCAAACACAAGCATAGAAGAAAGATAATGCAAACATAACATAATAATTTCTACATAATGGCCCATCAACATTTCAAAAGCTTTGGGCCTAATAGTCATACGGTACGAACTTGCCACAGTTTAAATGGCCCAGCAAGCCCGCATTTCTAACAATAGTCCAACTGCATCCAAATGAGGATGGTCCACAAGAACATTCTCAAGGAAATAATTGTTACTTTAACCATACAAACCGGTCTATGGGTGGATTTGCAAGAGTATGGACAAGGGCTCTCACCGGCGAAGGATAGCCCACAACTAGGTCTCCCCACTCAAGGGTTCGAGCGACCAAGTGAGCGCACCCTTTTTTATACACTAAGGTACGTGCCAATGAGCTATGGTGTGTGACAGACTGTCAAATGGATTTCCCGTTGTAGATTCTCCAGAGGGAAGGTGGAGCGAGGCTCACTTAAATACCCAAGCCTCTTAGGCTCTTATCGCTTGGTGTCAGGAATAAACAACGAGTCCTCCAAATTAGTCCATCACAAAAGGCTACGAGTAGATGGCTATATAGGTGTCTTCACAGCTTTTCCTTCTAGAAAGGTAGTGAGTGAAGGAAGACACCAAACCATTACCTAGCCTCAAAATGCATTTGATTAAACCCTCACTTTATCCACTATAGACACGGTCAATTAAAACATAAATCCAAACATAACAAGATAATATTTCGGGGCCGATTATCTATCCCCAGTGGAGTCACCAGACTGTGGGAACACAGAAACTGGGCGACGCATGCTGTCCCGGGCTCGCGGCCCGGTCGGGAGTACGGAGTAGCCACCCGGAGTGAACCGAGAGAAAATGAGATTTAAGGCCGCACTCACCCCTCGCAAGGGAAGACCTAAAACCGTTGGATTCGGAATGGTCCCTTACTCATGCCACTTGTGATGAAATGATTATGTAATAATTTAATCAGGCTTAAGTAGGACTTATTTCCAAGAGTATCATGCTTCTGAATTCACATGTACAAAATAAAACTTACACATATATTTCACATCTAAGATTGCATGCTTGGAAGTACATCAAAGGAGCGACAAACATACAACTTCATTGGCATATTATATTCAAGAATACACAAGCACACATACTAACACACATAAGCACACGTGTGATCACCTTCTAAAGTAATACGTGGAATTGTATCCCAAGTACAGACCGTACTACCGTCCATTCGGAATCGGCTACGGAATTTATGTATGGGTTTCCATCCGACATACCACAAGGAATAATACTCAAATGTTATCATGACATAAGTATATGAATTTTAATACATTAAACACATTGTATTCATACATGTGGGGATAGCTACTAGGAAAACTATGTATGAAATCTAATGAAGAGGACTCAGTTCAGTGGGTGCGCGTTCGCGTAGCGTTTGAAAACGCGTTCGAACGGTAAACAGAAGGTTCGCGTTCGTATAGCGTTCGAGAACGCGTTCGAACGGAACCAGACCTGATGCATGATAAGACTAAGAAAGTGTGTGTGCGTTCACGTAGCGTTCGATAACGCGTTCGAACGGTAAACAGAAGGTTCGCGTTCGTATAGCGTTTGAGAACGCGTTCGAACGGAACCAGACCTGATGCATTATGAGACTAAGAAGTATGTGTGCGTTCGAGTAGCGTTCGAGAAAGCGTTCGAATGGTAAACAGAAGGTTCATGTTCGTTTATAGCGTTCGAGAACGCGTTCGAACAGAACCAGACCTGATGCATGCAACACAAAGAATAAAGATGACAATGTCAGGCTCAGTATGTCCGATCAAACGTATCTTGCATTCAACCGAACACACATCAACCGGCGCGGCAAAGCATCGTGGTAAAAGGCTTTAACCCCTCCCCATAGGGGATCTCACATTGCACTTACTAAGCCCATGCGCTCGATTGGATCATGCATACAAAGAATTAAAAGCAATAATATTAAACGTAGTATGCCCGATTGAACGTATCATGCATTCAACCGAACACACATCAATCGACGCAGTGAAGCATCGTGGTAAGGGCCTTTAACCCCTACCCATAGGGGATCTCACATTCCACTTACTAAGCCCATGCGCTCGATTGAACCATGCATACATAGAATTAAAAGCAATAATATCAAACTAGCATGTCCGATTGAACGTGTCTTGCATTCAACCGAACACACATCAACCGGTGCGGCGAAGCATCGTGGTAAAGGGCTTTGACCCTTCCCCATAGGGGATCTTTCATTCCACTTACTAAGCCCATGCGCTCGATTGAATCATACGTAAATAAGCAACATGCAGAATTCAAGTAACGAAAAATAAATAAATAAATCAAAGTAACATGAAACAAAAGAAGGTGCCGTTTATTCAAGTGGTACATGGAGTTGTATCCCAAGTACAGACCGCACTACCTTCCATTCGGATTCGGCTACGGAATTTACGTCTGGGTTTCCATCCTATATACCGCAAGAGGCGACACTCTTTCATTCATCCAATACCCACAACACGCATCATACACACAAGATTCAACAAATAATTAAAATACAGTCGAAATAAATAGCAAGAATCAAATAAAGATGAGTGTGGAAAGTACCCTCAGGTCTAACATTTTAAGCCGTCTCTCGGACTCGCGTTTACGAAGATCGGAAGGGGTAAAGCTCCGCAACTTTTTTGGTTCACTGGTTTGCCTTTTCATTCATTGTTTAGCCGCTCAAGCTACTTTTTCGACTCCGTTTTGCTGCTGTTTCCTTGTGGTTTCGCTGCCGTTTCCTCTGTATTTTCTGCTTACTGTTTTAGTGGACTGTTTTGATGTTTCAATGGACTGTTTTGGGTGTTCTTTGTGGGTTTTAAGTGCAGTTTTTATGTTACTGTTGTAGGGATAATTTTCGGTGTATATAGCTGATGTTTTGATGGTTATAGGGGTTGTGAATGGCTGTTTTATTTTCGGTAATATGAGGGTGTGAGGGCTTGGTGTTTTAGGTAATGTGGGTGAGGGTGGGTTGAAGAGAATTGTTTGTTATTTCTCATGTGATTTGTGTGTGATGTCTAGTGTTTCTTGCTGTAATTTTCGTTGTGTGAGTTGTCTGTATGAGCTAGATGAATGCATGTCTTGGTTAGGGGTTGTTTATATAGAGAAGGGCTAGGGCTTCACCTTGTCTCACAAGGAAGGGATTTTGGCATTAAAGAGAGATATGATTTGGTGTTGAGCAAGGAAAGTCAAGATTGAGGGGGGGGGGGGGGACAAATCTTGGCTAGATTAGGAATATAAAATATTTTTGTTATGATTGATTTTAATTAGGCACGACATCTTTTTAATTTAGTATGTGATTTGTTTAGTTAGGAAGTTAATATATTTGATTTATCTTAATAGGTATGATTATATTTTGTGTTTTATTTAATTGGTAAATGGTTTAAATATTTTATTCAATATTTAATGTTTAATTTAATTAAATTGGGATGTGTTTTATGGGCTTGGGGGGCCAATTGGGCTGGGGTACGAGGCTAGCAGCAAAACCAGAAACACCGACGCCGTTCGAACGCCAATTCGAACGCTGCACGAACGTCCGCAATCTGCCTGAAGTTCGAACGAAGTAACGAACGCAGCACTAACGAAGACAATGAACTTGTGAAATGAACTTGATGACGTACTTATTCTGAATTTCCCCTTCCGACCTCCGTTTCCCGCAATATCCTTAGCTAAAAAGGTAGTGCCTCCAACTGAGACTCATCATCGGGTTTCACATGCGAAAATGCAATGTCTACAATTATATTTTATTATTTATTAATAAAATAACTACATTTTCATTTCAAACCTTATTAATGATATTGTCATTATGCATATTAGATTGATTTATAGATATGATAAGAATGACATCGACTTTAGAATAGTCTTGTAGTAATATTGGACACTAGGTGGTCCGATATTGAGATAAGTATTACTATTATACATTATTATTAATTATATATATATATATATATATATATATATATATATATATATATTTATAGTAATTGGTTTTGGAATACGGTCGAATTCCTATAATTAGAAGATTAGCACATGTCGTATATTGGAATTGGAGTTCCAATGGTTTAACCCGATGCACCATGAGTTTTAAAAACTCGTATAAATGTCTGGGTATTGGTGGGACCGAATACTGAATGACTCATAGGTGATTCCTAATAGTGGATGTACACACCACCGTCAATAGAAATCTCCTCGAGTCGAGTATCATATGTGGTTTTTTGACTATATGATAATTTTGATTTTGTGTGAGATCCTCCACACATTGATGATGCAATTTATTACAGAAACCTTTCATGGTATGGCCTCTAAATATTCATTGGGTGTGGACCGATGCACTCAGTAATCAAGTGCGAGTCAAGATAAGATCTTTCGGCTGTATGTTTTATACCATAAAGGGGTTTAGGTATCAATGTGAGTAAGTCTCAATTCTTAAGACTTTAGCCAAAGCAATCACCTATGGTGGATCGCATCTGTTGTAAGGAATCGTGGACATGTGACCGGCGTAAATACACACGTATAACGCAATCGCACGTATCGTTCAAGTAGTATAAAAATATCGATCCCACGAGGACTTAATTCATACTGTTGTTTTAATTGTTGAATATATTTATTTACAAATATCTAATTAAATGGAGAAGAGAAGAGAATGATTGTTGATTGGTTGGTTGAATGTGGTTTTCCTTAATTAAAATTAATAAAATAAACAAAAAAGAAAATACTAAGGAAAATAACAAAAGACTCAAAGATCTAGGGTTGTGAATCTTTTTCATATCTTTTAAAAGATGAAGTGATTATTTTATGTTTGTGTAATAAATCGATTTACTAACTTGGAACACGAAATTATGCGAAAGCCTCTGTCGATGGTCAGACGCAAATACCCAGTTTAACCCAATTGAACCATATGTCTATGCCAACCAAATTACCTGGATTCATTAAGTTTAAGTTCCAATTATTGCTACCCCCGCCCGACATGTATAGTCATCCTGTAAGGAAATCTATTAAAGAGTTATCTATCCTCAAGGAAGATCGTGAGCTATTAAATCTAAGGCTGAAACCTAAAATTCCTTTGTGAAGTTTATTTTAGATTTACCACATCAATCTTATTGGTGATCAAACAACAAGAAGCATTAAGCTTAAGACTTAATAAGTAAATCTTTAAATTACCCAAACTATAAAATAACCCCTTATAAACCAGTGATATTAGAATTCATCACAACCCCAGATAACTAATTAGTTACGACATATAACTAGGGCTAGAAAAACTTAAATAAAATAAAAGACATAAAGTAAAATGCTGAAAAGTAAATGCTGAAAAGTAAATGATGGAAGTAAATGCTGAAATTAAATACTGAAAATTTAAATGCTGAAAAGTAAATTACTGAAAAGTAATGCTGAATGTAAATTGCTGTGAAAAGTAAATGCTGAAAAGTAAATTGCTGAAAAGTAAATAAAGTAAAAGTACAATAAAAGAAAAGCTGAGGTAAAAAGATCCACTTTTATTACTTCTATTTTAGATATCTCCATTAATATAATATATTAACTTTGCATGATAATTACCAACCAGCCATATATGCGGTATCCATATTAAGTCAAATTAATAATTAATTACCAACCGACCATCAGGCAGGCGATATCCAGTTTAGTCAGGTTAAAACCAATTTAAATAATTTACCAACCGACCAATATGGCGGTATCCTCGTTAAGTCAGGTTTTAACTAATTTATATATTATAATTAAGGGAGATTAATCTAAATATTAGTAATAAAATTTTTACCTTTTACCCCAGCAAATGGGAGTTACCTCCTCATTACTGAAAAGTAAAACAACTGAAATTAAAGAAAGAAAGAAAAGTACTGTGCGTAAAAGTAAATTGCGGAAAGTAAAAACTGAAAAGTAAAGAAAGGAAAATGCGAAAGCGGAAATTAATTACTGAAAGCTGTAAAAAACAAACAAGATACAATCTTCTTAGTATTCTTAAGAATTCCTTAGAAGAAAGTATGAATTTACAAATGAAATGGTTTGGTATTTATAGGCAAAATTTTACCTTCATCAAAATCATCCACCAAATCCATTATTAATTGCTCCACTAATTGCTTATCATTTTTGGTGGTGATTTGATAATTTTATTATTTATTTATTAATTTATTTTTGCTTTGTGAAATGATTGAAAATGACTTTAATAATTACACACAACACACTTCTGGATGGTTCATCAATTCGGGCATGAAATATTCAGAATTAGAAATTATTTTGTCTTTAAAAGTTGTATATATTTAAGTCTTCTTTAATATGGAACTTGAATCAGCTCAATCCGATATCGGAGTAAAAAGTTAGCCCCAAATACGGCAGATGCACAAAACTGGAATTTCCAAAACTGCACTTCGTTAAAACGACATTTCAAGTTTCCAATCTCCAAAATTAATATGTCAAGTCCAATTTTTGCCCTTATTTGACCCACATTTCGTCCTAAATGATTTCATTATGTCCCAATATTATTTTATCTGCAAAATAAACTAAAACACATCAAAACGTTCATCAAACCCGAGAAATTAAACAAAATATTAATTAAAAGGGCGGTAAATATTGATATATTTTCCGCTCATCAACATGTCAGACATGAGATGTGCGCCTTCAAAAACTTGACGGTGTATTCTATGTTCCTAAGCACAACTCGGATAACCTACAACGGAAGGATTGTTAAACATATGTGATGACCTCGACTTGTATAGTTCAGAAAGGTCATTCGTGTCTTCCCGAATTCGGAGATGGCCGAATTGCGTAAATAATAGCTAGACTTATATGACGAGCGTGTCTGATGAACTTAGAGAGTCCCAATATGAAGTGTACTAGTTGAGCACTTGGGTAGCCAATTAATTTTGATAAAAGATAATATTCGATATTATAATTATCAACTAAAATAATTAAGTGTTTTTGGATAACATTGATTATTTAATTTGACCTAATTGGATTAATTCAATAATTACATAAGAGCTTAATTGTAAAATCATAATTATCTCTACCATTTGAGGATATTATGATAATTGTAAGTATGTAATAATATGTATTATGGCTTGATTTATGGATTAAATCAAAGTGAAAAATATTGACCTAATCCATTTCCTAATCCTTATCTTGATTTAATTGGATTAAATTAGAGTGGTAAACAATGAAGATTAGTCACACCTAATTATACATATTTGGATAAATTAGATTAAGCCCACCTAAAATTTGATTATTAATTAAAAATTACCTAAGTTTTGCTATAAACAGTAAGCTTTAGGAAAATTTTAATTAAGTAAAGCAAAAACTTGAGAAAGCTAAATATAAGCGAGAATCAGAGAAATTAGCCTAAATTAGAGAAATGTTTAGATAAGGTTTGTGAGGTCTCTACAATATTTCATCTAGGAGAAATCAATATTGGATCTTGGGGTGAAGCTTGCTAGCATTGAAATCAAGATTGGATCTTGGAGTCAAGCTTGCTAATCCTTGGAAGTTCTCCAAATATTTCAACAAGGAGAAGTAGATTAGATATTTGAATCAACATTGCTAGGTAAGTTTGATCTTCTCCAAAACTATATTTTTCATTAGTGAGACATATAGTTTGAATTTATATTAGATACATAATGTTGAAATTGAGCTAATTAATTGTGTTAGAATATTTTGGAAGTATAAACACAATATGCTTGTAATTGAGTCAAAATATTTATGTTAGACATAGACATTAAATTAGAGTTTAGAACTCTAGATAATAGCTTGAGGTAAAACTACCATTTTAAAATCACTTGAACACCTTTGGGTGACCTAGAATTGTTCACGAGTCACTTTATTGTGAGATTCTAATTTGGTTTGTGTTTTGGATAAAAAATTTACGCAAGTGCGTATTTAGAATAAATTTATGTTTTTGTAAAAATATTTGATATTTTGAAAAACTTGATTTTTGCTCTATAATATGTGTTGATGTTGGTTTTGATGTTAAAATTAATTTTTAGTGTTTTGAGAGTGTTTAGGGAAAGTTGAAAGAATTTAGAGTAGAAAACCATATTGCCTTCAACTTATTTTGAAAACAAATATAAAAAAATTAATTGAGCTGGTGCTACAGTGTCGTGCGTACTGTAGTGCGCACGGTACGCATTACGCGCGCTGAAATTTATTTTCTCCCATTCTGGAGTTTCCGGACTCTGATTCAACCCGATGTTTTCCTATACACTCTTAATGAAATATTATTTCATTAAATTATTTACAATTACACCCATGCTTGATATCCACAGGTTATACCTATTTTCACTGCGCGAGGTATCGATCCGATCCTAGGGGTTCCACAACTGCCCCAACTGAATGGTATCAATAGCAAGACTTAACACACACACACATGTTGCATGTTGGATATGTATTTGAATCTACGCCTATGTATTTTAATTTAATTTTGCATTAGTCATATTGGATATGCATTACATGTTTGAAATTAAAATTTTAATTTGACCCAATTATATTAATGACTTAATTGTCATAAATCTCTCATGATTAGGTGATTATTTTAACTAAGTAATAAGGTATTAATAATGTGGAGCATTATTGGATGGCCCGTCTTGTCAATACGGGATGAATGAGTTTTTAGTACTTATATCTAATATCGTCATTAGTGGGAGGGTATAAGTGCTCGAAACTTAGGTCGATTAGCGTGATGGGTTGACGTAGTCACCCAATATCGTCATTAGTGTGAGGGTGTACATACGAAGCTCATTAGTGAATATTGACAAGTATACACCTAGAACACGTCTTAATCCAATATCGTCATTAGTGTGATGATAAGAAACGGTTCAGGACCAAACTAGGAGTCACATGAAGTGATTGGCCTTGTAGGTCTACCTAATGAGTTTATAAAGGCTAATATCATCATTAGTGTGAGGCTGTAGTAAATGTCATTGGATCCACTTCTGGCTATGAAATTTTGATAGTAGAATTTCTATTTTCCCGTTAAGGGAGATTACATAATTATGTAAAGTAGTGAGATGACACTAATAGATTTAAAATTTCATAATCAATTAGTGTTTTTATATTGAAATGAAACATGTATTGCTAGTGTTTAAATATTGTCTTGTAGATGGCTGCTGCAAATCCATTAGCGTAACTTTTGGATAATGAGTCTTGAACTACTTAGAGTATAAGATGAACATCCGCATTGACTTGGAATCAGAATGATTGAGGTATGTTACACTCAATGCAATATTGTCGAATTTATTTCTAATTTGCTTAGACAGTACATAGACGTACCAATACTTGGAGCATTATGAGAGCATTCAAGGAGTTGTTCGAAGCAAATCAAGAAATTGAGATACATTGAAGGTCTAAGGAATTGTTTCGCACTACGTTCAAGGATAAATGAGTGGTTAACATTCATGTTTAGAACTCGATTGACCAAATCTGATATTATGGAATGACCGGACATTTTGATAGATGATTGGCTATGCCAATATATGATATTGTCTTCTTTACCCAGTACATATGCTAGCTTTGTGATGCATTCGATGCAAGTTACATATGAAGAGCTTCATAATATGTAAAGCAAGACAGAAGATAATTTGAAGAAAGAGAATCCCACTTATACCTCCATGGTGGAGCAAGCTCTTCAAATTTTTTAGGAAGTCTAAGAAGTAGACAATAAGATATAAGAAGAAAGTTTCCAGGAAACAAACTGAAAGATCGCTCGTAGCTCATGTACATGTCTGCAATGCAAGAAGTCTGAACACTAGAAACATTTTTGATCGGTGAAATCACACATGTAACGCAAGCGCACATATCGCTCAAGTAATATAAATTGTATCGATCCTACAAGGACTTAATACCTAAGCTATTAATTTATGAAGCTAAATGTCTACGAGTATCTAATTGATTGATTTTTGGTTGGATGGTGATTTTAAACTAAAGACAAGTAATTAAAACAAAACAAAGGTAGATTTTAAGTTTTAAACAATGATATAAAAATATCCAGGGTTGCGAATCATTCCAATATCTTTAAAGATGAAGTGATTATCTCATGTTTGTGCAATATATCGATTTATTAACCTGGAACACAAAGTTATGCAAAAGCCTCTTCCGATGGTCAGATGTAAATACCCAAAGTAATCCAATTAACTATATTCATATGTTAATTAAGAAACTCTGAATTCATTATGATTAAGTTCCAATTATGGCTACCCCTGTCCGACATGTATATTCCTATCCTGTAAGGAAATCTACCTAAGAGACATTTACCCCAAGGTGAGATCGTGAGCTATTGAGTATATGGCTAAAACCTGAAATCCATTTCCAAGTTCATTTTAAGTTTACCAAATCAATCTTATTAATGGCCAATTAACAAGAAACATTAAGCTTAAGACTCAATAAATAAACCAATATACTACCCAAAACATAAAATAACCACTTATAAAACAATGATATTGGAATTCATCACAACCTAGATAATATTTTTAGTTACAAAACATACCTAAAATTACAAAATACATAGTTAAACAAAATAACATAACAGAAAATTAAAAAGTAAAGAAAATTACAACAATAAAAGAAAATGCTAGAGCTATGGGTTTCACTTTTGATACTTCAAATATAGATTACTCTCTTATCAATTAATCATTTCTTGAATTAATTATATTAAAACCAACCATATAGGCGGTGAATGTCATTTGTCCAAAGTCCAACTGATCATATAGGCGGTAACAAAATCATATAAACCGACCATGTAGGCGGTAACAATGTTAGTACCTAAACCGACCATATAGGCGGAAACTAAGTCCAATAATATAAAACCAGCCATATAGGCGGTAAATAATTAATTCAATTTACTTATTTAAATTAAGGGAGTAAATCTAAATTATTATATTAAAAGTTTCACCCCAGACTCCAGCAAAAAAGAGATTACCTACTCATAATGTAATTAAAAACACATAAAAATTTATTAAATAAATAAAGAGAAAATACAAGAAAACTTAAATAAACATGCAAGACACTTTCTTTTAAGTTTTCATGGAGAAATCACCCAAAGAAAGCATGAAAAATTTATAAAGTTTAGCTTGATATTTATAGGCAAATATAAAAGTTTCCACCAATTTATCCACCAACATGGCATCAAATCCTCCATTAAACATGCAAAGTTTGACAATTTCCATTTTTTAATTTTATTTAATTTATTTGTTTTTGAAAATGACTTGAATAATTACACATAACACACTTTCAGATTATTTCAATTTCAGTAATGAAAACTTCAGAATTCGAAAATCTTATGATCTTTAAAATTGTAGATCTTTGAGTTTTCTTAATTTGGACTTTGAATCACCTCAATCCAATTTTGGAATAAAAAGTTATGGCTAAAATATGACAATTACGCAAAGATGAAATTTCCGAAATTGTACTTCGTTAGAATGCCATTTCAAGTTTCCAATCTCCAAAATCAAAATGTCAAGTCCAACTTTTACCCTTATTTGTTCCAAATTTCATCCTGATTGATTCCATTAAGTCCCGATTTTATTTTATCTGCAAAATAAACTAAAACACATCAAAACGTTCATAAAACTCGAGAAACTATACAAAATATTAAGTAAAAGGGGCGGTAAATATTGATATATTTTCCGTTCATCACACCCCCAAACCTAATATTTTACCAGTCCTCGAGCAAAATAATAAAATAAAATACAATAAAAAAAAATTAAACTAAGGCACTTTTATAGGGATCGCGGTTGCATTTAGCGTATGCAACAAGCCTTTAAACCCCTATGTGTCCCTAGTGGGTGAGTTGTAGTCTCGTGAGGGCTTACAGTGACGATACACACAAATGTCAATCAAATGCACACAAAAAAAAAAGATAAAAAGATAAAAAAATTAGTGACTAAACAAGTGAAACTTCTTATTTAAGTTAATATTTGTTTTCTTTCTTTCTAAATTACCAAATAAGTAAATTCTCTGATTATTTTTACCATTCTCCATATACATAACCAACAAGGTATTAATCAGCTCATTGTGCCCACAATATTAATAAGTGTAGTTGAAAAGAGAGTAATATTTTTTCCTAAAGTTATATCAGAATTCACACCATTTTTATCAATGATTTTTTTTTTTTTATTTACAACATCTTCAATCCATGTAGCGAGCTTTGGGCCAGTGACTTCCAAGCCAGTTGGCTTTAGGGTACTAGGTGTTAAAACACCCCTACAGACTTAATTACTCGGATCTCAGATGTTTTTTTTAATTCCATCATTTTTTTAGATGATTCCTCCAATTAAACCAGAGCACTGAATATTACAAACTTTTCAATTACAACTCATGGTCTTATGTTACCATGCATATTGATAATACATATCAACTGGGCATACGAAGATCTAATTTAATCAGTATTATGGAGAATTCATAAATTAAATAATTTAAAAGGAAATAAACAAAATTAACTTGTTACGAAATATGTTGAGATACGTTTCAGGATTGGAAATTCCTTACACAGCTATCTCAAACATCATTCCACCTGATTAGTCAAGTTAAAAATACAAAAACAAAATATATTATATATATATATATATATTTTATTTTTTTTTGAATTTTTGAAAATTTTTGACTAAAATCAAATAAAAACAACACAACGAAAAATAAAAACAAGATACTAGTCAACCATTCCCCTCCCCAAACCTAATTGAGACATTGTCCCCAATATCTAAAAAGTAGAAGAAGAGTTTAGAAAACAATATATGGTTAGCTGAAATTCTACATCTAAAAAGAAAATTAAAGGTTAAGATCCAGATTTATCTGACGCTTCTTACCACGATCATTATCGAACCAGTTTATCTTGGAAAGGATAGAGTCAATTTGTGGTTCAAAGGCTAAGAGTTGGTCAATTAAATCATTGGCTGTTCTGGCAGTGAAGATGATATATTTTACATGTTTTGAAACAAACCCATTTCTCCGGGCATCATCAAGAAACACACAAAGAAAATCATAAAATCCATCAGCATTAAACAGTCCAATCGGTTTCTGGTGTGTGTTCAAGTTTGCCCAAGATAGCACTGTAAATATTTCCTCCATCGTGCCCAAGCCATCTGACAAAGCAATAAAAGCATCAGAACGGTTAATCATTTCCATAAGTCGTTCAGACATACCTGATACAATACATTCATCTCTGTTTGATGGTCCTATAAGATTCGCTTTTGCCAAAGGTTTTGGGATGATTCCCAAAACTTGACTTCCTCCTTCCTGTACGGCTCTTGAAACGTACCCCATTAGTCCAAGATTGCCACCACCATATACTAGGTGCATATTCCTTTCAGCTATGACTCTACCCAATACCTGTGTTGCCGAACGAATTTTGGCTTAGAACCGACACTAGTACCGCAAAACACACAGATATTTAAAACTCATCTTCTTGAAGTTGCTTCTATTATTATTATTATTATTATTATTTTTATGTATTTCTTTCTCAAATCTGGATGTCTTCAAAAGTGCAACGACGAGCTGAATTTATAGAACCTGAAAAAGGGTGAGTAATAATAACACTAGTATCTGTCAAATGATATTTATTAGCTAAACAGTAAAATAAATCTTGAAAGTCAAAAAGTCTAGATCCTGTCAGTGAAAATAAAAGAAAATAACAAAACAAATCATAATTATTAGTTAAAGACAAAGATATATTAATATTTACAAGAAGTAATGGCTTGAATAACGTCTATGCGTCAGGAACAAGCTTCATATCCAATTTTCTTATAGATTGGCAAATAGAGTCTTTTAAAGTCAGAATTCCCGAGACTTAATTGTTGTATTTCTTTTCGAAACTGTGTATGTAACATGCGAATTGCGTGATACACATATCAACTGGGATGCGTCTCAAGAGTCAATAATATGTCATCTAATGACTCCTAACTCATGTCATCCATAATGAATTTAATTTTATCTTTGCGGTTATCAGACATCATTCCTAAATAACGACAACGAATATTAAATGTCATGCTTGCACATTATAGCAAACACCTAATCTTTTAGCTCTTCTCTTTTTAGCATATATGCTTCTTTCTAAACCAGGCAGAAATGAAACAAAAGATTCAGAGGACTCACCTACCAATCGGACTCGTGCTTCAATAATCCAACGAATGTCATTAAGAATACCTTTGATCATCAGAAGTCTCATTCGTTCCAAGCGAGTTTTGTAGACTTTCATCATGGAGTTTTGAGGAAGAGAAGGAAATTGCTTGTGAAGATTTACGAGAACGTCTTCCATCATGAAATGTGACTTTACCTACAAAATTTAAATACATAAAAATAAAACACACCAAATCTGAATATATACAAAAATTGCATGGGTTGCCTCTCTGCTAGCGCTAAGTTTAACGTCGTCAGCTAGACATGACTGCCCGAACGTTAGGCTGGATCTGAAAGTGCGACACTTTCTTTTTGTCTCTCAAATGATTCTCCCCAGTAGTGCTTGACACACTGGCTGTTAAATTTGAATGTGTTGTTGGACTTGGGGTTGTATATCTCAACAAATCTGTAGGGTAATACCTGAATAATCACAAATGGACCTGACCACATTGATTTCAGCTTTCCAGGAAAACATTTCAATTGTGAATTATTTAACAACACATGCTGCCCCGGTTCCAGTTGTCTGGGTATTATTTTTTTATCATGTCATTTCTTGGTCTTTTCTTTGTACAGTTTGGCATTTTCATAAGAATATAGGTGAAATTCCTCCAATTCGTTGAGTTGGTGGAGCCGTTTTTCTCCTACTGCTTGTAGATCAAGATTTAACTTCTTCAGTGCCCAGTACGTTTTATGTTCAAGCTCCACTGACATATGGCATGCTTTCCCAAACACCATTCGATATTGGAATATACCAATAAGTGTTTCGTAAGCTGTCCAGTAGGCCCATAATGCGTCATCTAGTTTTGTAGACTAGTCCCTCCTTGTTGATCCAACAGTTCTCTCCAAAATTCTTTTGATCTCCCTATTTGAAACTCCATTTGACTGCGGATGGTAAGTAGTGTCAATTTTATGAGTAACTTCGTATTTGGATAGGAGTGCATCGAAGTATCTGTTGTAGAAGTGTGTGCCACCATCACTGATAATTACTCGAGGTGTTCCGATGTGAGTGAAAAATTATTTTTAAGGAATTTTATCACCACTTTTGAATCATTTGATGGTAGTGCTGTTGCTTCAACCCATTTGGAGACGTAGTCTACTGCAATCAGAATGTACAAGTTCCCAAATGATGGAATAAAGGGTCCCATAAAATCAATCCCCTATACATCAAATATTTTCACTTCGAGAATGCTTTGAAGCGGTCCTTCATTTCTCCTCAAAATATTTCCCATTCTCTGGCACCTGTCACATTAAAGAACAAATAAATAAGCATCTTTAAACAAGGTGGGCCAGAACAAACCTGATTGTAGGACTTTGGCTGTGATTTTATCTCTGCTGAAGTGTCCGTCATATGGTGATGAATGACAATGCTGCAAGACACTATTGACTTCCTCCTATGGAACAAAACGTCTCAGTAATTGATCAGCACAACGTTTGAACAAGTACGACTCATCCCAGACATATTACTTGACTTATTTGAAGAACTTCTTTCGTTGCTGATGAGTCCATTCCAACAGCCATTTTCCCAATACTATGTAGTTTACATAGTCAGCATACCAAGGGACGTCCTGTTGTTTTATGGCAAACAATAGTTCATCTGGAAAGATTTCTTTGATTTTCAGTTCATTGCCAGCTGTTTCTCCATTTTCGAGCCTCGATAAATGATATATGTAGGACACAGGACCTGGGCGACGCCGTTCCTAGGCTCGCGGCCTAGTTTGGGAAGTACTGAATAACATGGAGTCGCCACCCGGTGTGAACGGGACAAAGGTTTAAGGCCGCACTCACCCCTCGCAAGGGAAGACCTCAAACCGTTGGGTTCGGAATGATCCCTTACTTATGTCACTTGTAATGAAAGGATTCATGTAATAATTTAACTAAGCTTAAGTAACACTTATTTCCAAGAGTATCATGCTTCTAAATTCTCATATGCAAAATAAAACTTATGTGTACATTTTTACATATATCTCATATTTAAAATTACATGCTTAACATATATCAAGGTAGCAACGAACATACAACTCTACACATCATATTCAGGAAAACACAAGCATACACATTGACCATACAAGCACACATATAGGGCACTTTTCCAAGTGGTACGTGGAATTGTAGCCCAAGTACAGACCGCATTACCGTCCATTCGGAATCGGCTACGGAATTTACGTCTGGGTTTCCATCCGATATACCATAAGAAATAATGCTCAAATGTTATCATGACATAAGCATACGAATTGTAATACATTGACGCATTTGCATAAGAAAGATCAACCAATAGGCGATTATGCATGAATATAATAAGACAGACTCAGTTCAGTGTGTGCACGTTCGTGTAGCGTTCGTAAACGCGTTCGAACGGAAATGAAACAGAATGCTCGCGTTCGAGTAGCGTTCGTAAACGCGTTCGAACGGAAATGAAACAGAATGCTCACGTTCGAGTAGCGTTCATAAACGCGTTCAAACGGAAATGAAACAGAATGCTCACGTTCGAGTAGCGTTCGTAAACGCGTTCGAACAGAAATGAAACAGAATGCTCACGTTCGTATGGCGTTTGTTAACGCGTTCGAACGTAAATGAGACCTGATGCATGATAAGGCAAAAATGTATGCGCGTTCGAGTTGCATTTGTGAACGCGTTCGAACGGACACGGACCTGATGCATGAAGTGGAATGCAATACATAAACAGAAAATAAAGGGGCGCGGCGAAGTACTGCCATAAAGGTGACCTTTTGGGGCTCTTGATCTCTCAAAGAGAGGACCTTTAGACCAACATACTAAGCCCATGCGCGTCACATCACACGTACAAGAATAGAACCAATCATATCAACCAAGTATGCCCGATTGAACACATCTTACATCCAATCTGAACACACATCAACCGGCGCGGCAGAGCATCGTGGTAAAGGGCTTTTAGCCCCTCCCCATAGGGGATCTCACATCACACTTACTAAGCCCATGCGCTCGATTGACTTATGCATACGAAAATAAAGATAATAATATCAAACTAAGTATGCCCGATTGAACGTATCTCGCGTCCAACCGAACATACATCAACCGGCGCGGCGAAGTAGTGTCACGAAGGTGGCCTTTTCGGCTCTTTTTCTCCCAAATGGAGGACCTTTGGACTAACTCACTAAGCCCATGCGCTTGGTTGAATCATGCATAACTAACGACATATTGAATTCAAGTAAAGCAAACTAAATAAACAAGAGCAACACAACAAAGGAGAGATGGTGCCGTTTTACTCAAGCGGTACGTGGAGTTGTGGCCCGAGTACAGATCATATTACCGTCCATTCGGAATCGGCTACGAAATTTATGTCCGGGTTTCCATCCGATATACCGCGAGAGTTGACACATCTCTCATTCATCCAATACCCACAACATACATCATACACACGACTGACACCACAAATACAGAAAATATAATCAAAATAAATGGCCAGAAAATAAAATGAGAATAAGTGTGAAAGATACCCTCAGGTCTAACCTTTTAAGCCGTCTCTCGGACTCGCGTTCCACGGAAATCGAAAGGGGGTAAAGCTCCGCAACTTTCTGGTCCACTGGTTCAACGTCCTAGCTCACTGCTTCGCTGTTTTGCTTACGGTTCGAACTCCGTTCTGCTCCTATTTGGCTTCTGTCTTGCTGCTCACTGCACGGGCCACCTGTTTTAACGTTTCCAATAAACTATTCCAAGTTTGTGTGGGTTTTTAGTGTAATTATATATGATTATCCTTAAGATTATCTATGTAGTTTTTATGTTACTGTTTTTGGGATTTTGGGGACTGTTTTGGGAGGATTTTTGTTGCTACTTAAAGTGATTTAGGGGCTACTTTGGGAGTGGTTTAGGTTGCTATTTTTTGTGTGATTTTCGGTGGTGGTTGGGGATTGTTTTGGTGTGATTTTCGGTGGTGTGAGAGTGAGGATCAAGGGAGTGATATGCTTGTGATGTCTA
>SKCR01018124.1:0-20277 GCA_019454045.1 Zanthoxylum bungeanum | reverse complement strand
GGGGATCACATCAGTTGTAAAGAATCGTGGACTTGTCGACATGAGATGTGCGCTTCAGAAACTTGACGGTGTATTCTATGTTTCCTAATCACAACTCGGATAGTCTTCGACGGAGGGACTGATAAACATATGTGATGACCTCGACTTGAATAGTTTAGAAAGGTCATTCGTGTTCTTCGTGAATTTGAAGGTGGCCGAATTGCGTACATATTAACTAGGCTTATATAACGAACATGTCTGAAATTAGAGAGTCTCAATATGAAGTGTACTTCGTTGAGCACTTGGGTAGCCGATTAATTTTGATAAAAGATAATATTCGATATTATAATTATCAACTAAGATAATCAAGTATTATTGGATAACATTGATTATTTACTTTGACCTAATTGGATTAATTGGATTAATTCAATAATTTCACAAGGGCTTAATTGTAAATTCATAAATATCTCTACCATTTGAGGATATTTTGGTAAATGCAAATATGTAATTATAAGTTTTTTTGGCTTGATTTAATTGGATTAAATCAAAGTGGCAAACATTGAACTAATCAATTTCTAATCTTTGTCTTGATTTAATTGGATTAAATCAAAATGGTAAACAAAGGTGATTAGTCACACCTAATTATACATATATGGATAAATTAAATTAAGCTCACATAAAAATTGATTAGAACTTTTATTAATTAAAATTTCTTAAATTTTGCTATAAATAGCAAGCTTGAGTAAGGTATCAATTAAGCCTGAGAAAGCTAAATACAAGTAATTCTTGGAGAAATTAGCCTAAGTTAGAGAAGTGTTTAGAGAAGCTTTGTCAGGTCTCTACAATATTTCATCTAGGAGAAATCAAGATTGGATCTTGGAGTGAAGCTTGCTAGCATTGGAATCAAGATTGGATCTTGGAGTCAAGCTTGCAAACCTTGAAAGTTCTCCAACCATTTCAACAAGGAGAATGAGATTGGATATTTGTAACAAGCTTACTACGTAATGTTTGATCTTCTCCTAAGTTTTGTTCTTCATTAGTGAGTTTTCATTAGTGATACATATAGTGATGAATTATGTATTCGATGCATGATTACATAGCTTAAAGTTGAAATTGTTAGGCTTGGTGCTCAAAGCGCCAATTTTCTTATGTATTTCCCGGTAAATACTTATGTAACATTTTATTATGAATAAAATAAACAGTTTCTATTATATAATATCTCTTTTTATATAGTAAAGACGTAACATACATTAGAATGATTAGTTATAATACTGTTGCAAAAGCGTCGCAACTGACATTGAGTTGTATCATAACGTTGTTATTCTTAGATAGTCCCTGGTCAAGGTTTACACTACTTGGTCAGTAAAGTAAACTCGTTAAGACTGATACATGTCGTATATTGGAATCTTGGATTCCAATGGTTTCTCAAAGAACCATAAGTCTTGGAGACTCGTATAGACGTGTAGGTGTTTATAGCGGATAAACACTGAATGACTCACCAGATATTCTTAATGGATGGTACACCAACGTCAATAAGAATCTTCTCGGGTTGAGTGAGCATAATGATTTTTTTGACTTGAGATACCACTGTGGATATATGAGTTATCCTCCACACTTAGATGACAGTCACGTCACCGATCTATTTAGATCAGACCTCCGTTTGTTCGTTGGGTGTAGACTAATGCTCAAGATATTCAATATAGAATTAGCAATCTGTTAAATCCATGGGCCCGTGGTACACTGTAGAAATTAGTTCTAAGTTTTATTAAAAGATTGCTAATAGAAACGTCGACGTGAGTATATCTATAGAGATTTGACGTTTATATCTATATCTCTGGAATAATCCGGATACCTGTGACTGAGGGATTATACATATGCAATGATCTCGACCTGTATGGTTCAGAGAGTTTATCCGTGTTCGTCATAATTTACGGGTGGGTAGATTATGGACATAAAATTGGATTTCGTGACAGATATGCCTGAACCTAGAGAGTCTCACTAATGAAATATACTCGTAAAGCACTAGGACAACTTTTATGAATAATATTGATTATTTATAAGTCCTTTAACTGGTTAAACGAAAAATACATGTAAAGGGACCTAATGGTCATTTCCTAATTAATGTGTATTTGTATTTAATATTTGATTTTATTAAATACATAATAATTAAATATCAAATTGTGATATTTGACATATATCATTGATATATGTATTTTGATTATTCAATGTAAATATACTACATATATTTAAGATATTTGTATTTAATTATTTAATTATTTAAATGTTAAATGATTAAATTAATTAAATTGAAAATATCCTAAGTCATGATTTACCTTTTAAATGGCCTAATATGATTAGATGCACTTGTTATTTTACATTAAATGCTTTAATGATAAAATTTCAAAAAGTCAAGTATATCTTTTTCATTTAATTAATTGAAACAAAATTAAAATATCTTGATATTTATTTTCTTCAAGTTTCGGCCAAGTGATGATATACAAAAGGGTTTTGTTTTCATTTTTGTTTTAACACAACAACAAGTTACCAAAATAATTACAAAGAAAGCTTGAGAGAAAACTTGAAGAACAAAGGAAAGACATCAAGCAAAACTTGGATTTTGAAAGTAATTTCCAACTTTCTTCAACTAGAAAGTTGTTTCTATATTTCTAGGCTTCAAAATTTGTTGCTTAGAATTTTCTCTACTCTTTAAGTATGTAATTAAATTGGTTGGAAACTTGTTTGAAAGATGTTGCATGTTTGATTAAAAAAAGTAAACTTATAATTAGTTATTAAGCTTTCTTTTGATTATTTAGTAATCAAGTTTCCATTCTAGAGTTTAAGGCCACTCATTTATGACCTAGAATTGTTCTTGTGTTATTTCAAGTGGTGAGACTTGTTTGATTTGTTAAAGAATTGATTGAATTGTTGAATTTATTCAATTTAGTGTAAATTGATCAATTGGAGTAATTTGTAAAATTAGGGTTCATAACCTATTCCAATTTTGGGGCTTTTCATATATGTGTTGTATTATGATATATATATGATGTATATTAAATTGGGATTAATTGGATTTGATCTTGACTTATTTTGAACAAATTGGACCAAATTGATCAAACTTGGAAAATTTGGGTTGTTTCGGCAATATCAAGAAATTTAGATTTTTGTGTTGCAATTTGTTTTTTGATGTATTAGACATGTATAAATCATTTTGGGATTGATTTAGAATCACTTAAATATGTATTTGACAATTTAAGAACCAAAATATACAAAATATAAAGTATTGGGGTCAATTCGGTAATTGAGAGGAAATTTGATTTCTTGGGTAAAAATTTTAGATTTTAAGTATTGAGTAATTAAGATAAAATTTATTTTAATTGCCCGAGAAAAATTTTGAAATCGAAAAATTTTGATTTTCCGCGTTTCGCTGCGTTACCCGGGTAATTCCCCCTAAAACCCCAACAAAATGGTATCAGAGCGAGTCTGATTCTGAACACTCGATATTATTTTACCTTTAAATTCAATGTTTAATTTAATCTTTACTTTATGCATGCATGTACTTATTTAATTTGATTAAATAAAGTAAAAGAATCTTTTGCGGAAAAATCCCTATTTGAAAATAAGGTTTTATATTTAATATGTATTTGATGCATCTTACTTGGTCCGTCTTGTCAATACCACTTATGGATAAATTATCTACGACTATATCCGAGAATGTACCAAAGCTGTGAGGATATATCCGGTAGGAATTTATCTGTACCAGATATATTTTGATATTAGGTGAATTCAAGCGAAAGTGGAATCCTAAACGTGCCAAAGTCGTCAGGGTTATGCAAGTATCTTGAATTTATCATTGACAAATTTAACCTTGGTACGCCTCCTTTTGAACGTGCCAAAGCTGTCACAATGAGAAACGAACAGGACCGAAAACTCAAGAGTCACTGATGAGTGATCGACAATGAGTTGTCTACTTAATGAATATACGTAGGCGAGAACGTGCCAAAGCCATGAGCTGAAATATATTTATGGAGTCCACCTTTCACTATTATGTTATGATTTGATTATCGCATATTTTGTATTCTGTCTGGGGATTACAGTTTTGCATGAAATAGTGGGAGATGTATTTTTAGATTAAAAATCCATGATCTATTTAATGTTTTTGATATAATATGAAACTGTTTTATCTGCTAACCGTTGATTCACTGTCTATTTGATAGATTTTTGATGGCGGCACCTTCAACCAATCCTTTTGCTCGTATGCTTGATACGAATAAGCTTAAGGGCGCTGAGAACTTTACGGACTGTGATATGGATTTGAGGATTGTCCTTGGTTCCGAAAAATTGGGATACATTTTGGAAGGTTCATTACCACTTGCTATATCAGAGGATGCATCGCCTGAAGAGATGTAGATTTTTTGTAAATGGAAATATGATGATTTAAAGGTTAAATCATTCATTCTCAGTTCTCTTTCTTCTGAAATAAAGAGGCAATACTTTGAGATGCACGATGTATATAACATGATGACACAACTTCGTGAATCGTTCATAAACCAGGAACATGTCGTGGTTCATAGAGTTGCAATGTAACTGTTCCATTCCAAACTTGATGAAGGACGGGCTGTGAGCACACATGTGCTTTATTTGATCGAGCAATTGAGGCGCAATGATTTCCCTCTCAATGATACTCTAGGACGGAGTGTGATACTTGGTTCCCTCCCGGTGTTGTATCGCCAGTTTTGTTCATGTACTTCAACATGAATAGGATTAACTGATCTTACCGTGAGTTGCATAAGATGCTTCTCATAACGGAGAAAGATTTAAATAATGGAGTTCCGACTCGCCTTCCGAAATCCATTTCACTTTCCACTTCTTCCCAATCCAAGTCGAAGGGGAAGAAGACAAAGGGAAAGAAGAAGAAAGGTTTCAATATTCCTCCGCGGACTAAGGTAGCGAAGCCCAAGAGAGCTTATGAAGATAAGTGCCACCACTGCCAGAAAGTCGGGCACTGAAAAAGAAACTGTCCAGACTACCTCGCACATATTAGGAGGGAAAGAGCCTCGACATCAGATACTTTTATTTTTCCTATTATTGATATCTCATTGGCTTGTGAAGCTATGACATCTAATTGAATTTTAGATTCTGCTTGTCCTATTCATATTTGCAATTCGTTGCAGGTTCTGACAGAAAGTAAACGGCTGAAATCTGGGGAGATGCAGTTGCGATTCGAGAGTGGTGACTCTCTGGATGCGGTTGCAGTGGGCTTATGCGAGACTCCCATACCCAATGGGAGACTTTTGTTAAATGACTACTATTTTGTGCCAGGATGTGTGGCGCGAATATTATGTCACTTTTTATTAGATACTGAAGGATATAATATAAATATTAAGAATCGTTCTTTATATTATATGATAGAAATAATATTCAGATCCTTTGTTGTCCAAATGAGCATGGTCATTACATATTGTGTACCTCACAAGATATCTTTAATACTGGAATTAATAAACGTAAATTATCTGATTAAATAATACTGAACTATGGCACAAGAGGTTGGGTCATATAGACGTGAAACACCTAACCCAGTTGGTTAGGAATGGTTTGATACATGAACTCACCATTGAACCTTATCAACTTGTGAATCTTTGATGAGTGGTATTTCTATCACTATTTCCCACTCATTTAACCTAATATTTTGTATAGTTTCTTGAGTTTTGTGAATATTTTGATGTGTTTTGTGTTATTTTGCAGATAAATAAAGTTTCAGGACATTCTGGAGGTGTTTTGGGGCAAAATGGACAAAATTGGACAAAAAGGGCAAAATCGTCATTTCAGCGTCGCGACGCTGAAGCCTTGCGCGTCGCGACGCCCAGCGTGCGCCGAATCTGCTAACATGCGCCTGGTCAACAAATCAGAATTTGAGAAGTTTGACTTTGCTAACGTGCGCCGTGCCACGTGTCACCATCACAGAAGATCTGCTAACGTGCACCGCGTGCCACGTGTCAACAAATCAACGAGCCGCCTTCAGAAGCCGCCTTGCCACGTGTCGCCACGTCGCCTTCCACATCGTCAGCGTGACGCAAGCAATGACGTCATGAACAGTTGACACGTCAGCGTGACGCAAGCAATGACGTCATGAACAGTGCCACGTCATCGGATAAGATTCTGAGCCGACCAACCAACCAGTGCGTGACACGTGTCGTACTGTACCCAGCGTCGCAACGCTAGTGCAATTTGGGCGTCGCGACGCCGGACCCTTATCCGAGCCTATAAATAGAGATCGAATTTTCATAATTCATTGTACCATTCTCTCTCACTTCTTAGTTCTAAATTGAGAGTTTCTCTCTCTAGTTCTTTAAATTCAAGTTTTGTAATTACTTTTATAGTAATAGTAATTTCTTTCTTAAACTTTTTCGTTTTTACTATTACTATGAGAAGGTAACTTCTCTATGCTAAGGTAATAAGATAATTCTTTTACTATTGCTTTTTAGATTAATCTCCCTAAATATAATATATAATCTATTTAAAAATTTGACTTAATGAGGATACCGCCATAATGGTCGGTTGTTTATTAAAATTTCTATTCCGCCTTTATGGCTGGTATATTGTTGTTCCGCCTTTATGGCTGGTATATTGTTGTTCCGCCTTTATGGCTGGTTTATAACAAATATTACCGCCTTTATGGCTGGTTGGAAAATTATCACAAGTTTATATATTATATAATGGGAGATATCTAAATAGTAATTAGTAAAAGTTAATTCATTTTACCTTAGCATTCATTTCATTTCATTTCATTGCATTTCTACTTTACCACAATTTTACTTTCGGCCTTTTTTACTTTATGTATTTTATTTTACTAGCCCTAGCTATGTGTCATAACTAAGTTAGTATCTAGGGTTGTGATGAAATTCAATATCACGGGTTATAAGGGTTAGATTATAATTTGGGTAATATAAAAGAGTTATTTATTGAGTCTTAATCTTAATGCTTTTTATTAACTGGCCATTAATAAAATTGACTAAATAAAACTTAAAATGAACTAGAAATAGAGATTTAAGTTAAAGACCACAGACTTAACAACCCACGATCTTCTTTAAGGATAGATAAACCTTTAATAGATTTCCTTACAGGATAGGAATATACCTGTTGGGCGGGGGTAATCAATATTGGAATTCAATCTTAATGAATCTAGGTAATTTAATTGACATAGACATATGGTTCAATTTGATTATTCTAGGTATTTGTAAATGATCGTTCGAAAGAGGCTTTTACATAATTTAGTATTCCAGATTAATAACTCAATATTTTACCCAGCTATGATTTAACTACTTCATCATTTAATAAGTATGGAGAATTCACAACCCTAGATAGTTTTAATTCTCATTAATCTACTCTCAATTCTTTACTTGTTTTAAATTTAGAATCGTCGCTATTTCAAATCAATTAAACACTTGTTAGATATCAGTAATCACTTAACCTCATAAAAATTAATAGAATAGGTAATAAGTCCTCGTGGGATCGATATCTTTTTATACTACTTGAACGATACGTGCGCTTGCGTTTAACGTGTGTGATTACGCCGGTCAAGTTTTTGGCGCCGTTGCCGGGGACTTCTTTATCTTTTCTATTAGTTTAAAGGTTAGATACATTACTTGTGTCTAATTTTTCCTTTTTACTTATTACTTTCGTTTTATTGTGTTTCAGGTTATCACAATCTTAATGAGACGAACCAGAAGCTTTGAACTACAACCGCTTGACCCAGAAATTGAAAGAACCATCAGACAATTGAGAAGAGAAAGGCGAAAAGGCCAAGAAGCAATTATTAACATGGAACCTGAACCTTTGCAAGTTGCACACCCATTCCTATTCGAGACAGAACAATTCCGGTGGTTGACAGACTCATTTCATGTATTGTACTTCTCCTCCCTTACCAGCAAATGCAGGTGACATCAAAACTTGCATTCAGATGATACAACAATCAGTACAGTTTGGAGGGAATGCAACTGAAGATCCTAATGCCCACATCAGCAACTTCCTGGAAGTTTGCGGTACTTTCAATTACAACCGAGAAGCTGAAGAAGCAATGCGACTTCGTGTTTTTCCATACTCTTTGAAGGACAGAGGTAAAGCTTGGCTACATTCACTACCAGCTGGTTCCATCACCACTTGGAACGCTTTAGCCACCAAATTTCTTGCAAAGTACTTTCCACCAGCCAGAACTGGAAAGTTGAGGAATGACATCACATCCTTTGTACAACAAGAATCAGAAACTCTCTACGAAGCATGGGAAAGGTACAAAGATTTGCTCAGGAAATGTCCTCACCATGAGATTCCAAAATGGCTTCAAGTCCAAACATTCTATAATGGACTTTCTGGAATAATGAGAACCACAATTGATGCTGCTGCTGGAGGAGCTTTAATGGCAAAAGGAGAAGATCAAGCCTGGGAAACTAATCGAAGAAATGGCCAACAACAACTCTTTGTGGCCAACTGAAAGAAGCTTGATTCAAAGAATTGCAGGAATATATGAGGTTGGAGCTAATACAGCAGTCAACACCAAGCTGGATCAGATATGCAAATTCATGGAGACTCTTAACATTGGAACCACAAATTCACCATATGGAGAAGCAAAAGAACAAAATCAACATGAAGAAACGGTGAATTATGTCAACAATTTCAACAGACAGGGGAACAATCCATATTCCAACACCTACAACCCAGGGTGGAGGAATCATCCTAATTTTTCATGGAGCAACAATTCAGGCCAACAACAGAACTATCCACCACCTGGATTTCAGCAACATAACAAAGGCCAGGAGCAGACAAATGAACCAGGAATAATAGAAGTGTTGGCTCAGTTAAAAAAGTACGATGCTATGTTTCAAGCCAATCTGCTTCCATCAAAGCACTAGAGAATCAAATTGGACAACTGGCCAATGCTCAGAGTTACAGACCGCCAGGTACCCTTCCCAGCAACACAGAACCAAATCCAAGGAACATGGGAAATGAGCAATGTAATGCCATCATGTTAAAAAGTGGTACTGAAATCAACAAAGATGTTGGAGCCAAAACAGTTGCTGAGGAATTTCCAAAAGAAGCTGAACAACAGATGAAGGAAAAAGAAGCAAAGGAAAAAGAACACGATCACTCCACCTCCACCTTTTCCTCAGCGTCTTCAGAAAAAGCAAACTGGACAAGCAGTTTGCTCGATTCTTGGAGGTTTTCAAAAAGCTGCACATCAACATCCCTTTGCAGAAGCTTTGGAAAAAATGCCCAGCTATGTAAAATTCATGAAAGACATTCTTTCACGAAAACGGAAATTGGAAGATTACGAGACAGTAGCATTGACAGAAGAATGCAGCGCCATCATTCAGAGGAAACTTCCCCCGAAGTTGAAAGATCCTGGCAGTTTCACCATTCCTTGCATCATAGGAGAACATAACTTTGGTAAGGCTTTATGTGATTTAGGTGCAAGTATTAATTTGATGCCTTTTTCTATTTTCAGGAAACTACAAATTGGAGAAACAATGCCAACTTCAGTCTCTCTACAACTTGCTGATAGAACGCTTGTATTTCCAAGAGACGTAGTAGAGAATGTGCTGGTCAAAGTTGACAAATTCATTTTCCCAGCAGATTTTATTGTCCTTGATATGGAGGAAGACGCAGACGTGCCAATCATCCTCGGAAGACCATTCTTGGCTACAGGTCGAACCATTATTGATGTACAAAAAGGAGAATTAACCATGAGGGTACAGGACCAAGAAGTAACATTCAATGTTTTCAAGGCCATGAATTTACCAGACGATGAAAAGAAGGAGGAATGTTTCAGACTTGATGTGATACACAGTACCATTCAGAACTCCAATGCAATGCAAAGTTCTACTGACAAACTTAAAACATGTCAATTGCCTGTGGAGCCTGAAGATAAAGCGTCTTTTGTACTGAAAGAGCCAATTCTTGCACAACAAGCAACAGAAGAGAAAAAGATCCACCAGCTCAACGAATTGGAGGAATTTCACAAACAGCCTTTTGAGGATGCCAAATTATACAAAGAAAAGGCAAAGAAAAGACATAATGAGAAATTAGTGCGCATACAACTGGAACCAGGGCAGAAGGTACTGTTAAACAAATCAAGGGGGAAATTCTTCCCTTGGAAGCCAAAATCACGGTGGTCAGGTCCATTTGTGATCACCAAAGTTTTTCCAGATAGAGCCGTTGAGATACATGATCCTGACTCCAACAAAACTTTCAAAGTTAAGAACAGGCGTGTTAAGCACTACTGGGGAGAACCTTGGAACGACAAAAAGAAAGTGTCACACTTTCAGATCCAGCATAAAGTTCAGGCAGTCACGTCTAGCTGACGACTTAAAACTTAGCGCTCGTAGGGAGGCAACCCATGCAATTTTTGTATATATTGTGATTTGGTGTGATTTACTTTTGTGTGTTTAGTTTTTGCAGTTTAAGACATTTCAAGATGGAAGAAGCTCTCGCAAGTCTTCACAAGCAATTTCCTTCTCTCCCTAAAAAATCTCTGATGAAAGTTTACAAAGCTCGCTTGGAACGAATGAGACTACTAATGATCAAAGGTATTCCTACTGATATTTGTTGGGTAATCGAAGCACGAATCCGTCTAGCAGGTGAGTTTTCTGAGACTTGTAGTTCTTATTTACCTGGTTTTGGAAGAAGCACCTATGCAAAAAACGTAGAGCTAAGCAAATAGGCGTTTGTTACAAATGTGCGCGTTGGAATTGCAATACTCGTTGTCGTTCTTTAGGAATGGTGTCTGATAATCGTGAAGATAAAATTAAATTCATTAGGGATGGCTTGAGTAAGGAGTCTTTAGATGATATTTCTTCGACTCTTGAGACGCATCCCAGTGGATATGTTCATATAGCCATTCACAAATTACACACACATTCCAAAAAGAAAGACAACAATTAAGTCTAGGGAATCTGACTCAAAAAGACCCTGTTTGCCAATTTTATAGAAATTGGATGGGAAGCTTGTTCCTGACGCATAGATGTCAATCAAGCCGTTACTTTTCTTGTACATATTATATCTCTTTGTCTTTTTCTAGTAATTGATTTGTTTTATTGTTTTCTCCTACAGGATCCAGATCTTGTTGACTATCACGATCTATTTTATTATTTTGCTACTAATCGTCCTTCGGAAGATACTTGTGCTATTATTTTATTCACCCTTTTCAGGTACTATAAATTCAACTCATCATTGCACTTTTGAAGACATCCATAGTAAAAAAATGGAAGCCACTTCAAGAAGACAAGTTGAAAACATTTGTGTGTTTTGCGGTAGTACTGTTGGTACTAAACCACAATACATAGAAGCAGCACAGGAATTGGGTCGAGTCTTAGCAGCAAGGAATATGCACTTAATATATGGCGGAGGCAATCTTGGACTAATGGGGATCGTTTCAAAGGCCGTACAAGAAGGAGGCAGTCATGTTTTGGGAATCATCCCAAAACCCTTGGCAGAGGCTAATCTTATTGGATCATCAAACGGAGAGGAACTAATCGTGCCAGGTATGTCTGAACGACTGGTTGAAATGATTAACCGTTCTGATGCTTTTATTGCTTTGGATGAGTGATAAATGTATCACTATTTCCCACTCATTTAACTTAATATTTTGTATAGTTTCTTGAGTTTTGTGAATATTTTGATGTGTTTTGTGTTATTTTGCAGATAAATAAAGTTTCAGGACATTCTGGAGGTGATTTGGAGCAAAACTGTGAAATTTGGTGAAATTTGGAAAAAAAAGGGTATTTTTGGTAATTTTGGACGTCCCGACACAAAGTTTGGTAATTTTGGACATCCCGACACCGAAATAAAGTTTCAAGATATTCTGGAGGTGATTTGGAGCAAAATTGTGAAATTTGGCGAAAAGGGTATTTTGGTAATTTTGGGCATCCCGACACCGAGGGTATTTTAGTAATTTAACCACCATGCCACGTGTCAAAGATTCAACGAGCCGTCATTTTTAGCACACCATGCCACGTGTCGAAAATTCAGCGATCCAAAAAAAATAATAATAAAAAAATAAAAATCAGAAAAATAATAAAATAATAAAAATCAGAAAAATAATAATAAAAAATTAGATTTTTTTGCCTATAAATAGATTTCGAATTTTTAGTTTCAAATGTACCTCTTCCTCTGAAATCCTTATAAATAAATTGAGAGTTCTTCATATTTTCTTCTTTTATTCAGTTTTATTTCGCTTTGTAGTAGTAATTCTAACCATCCATGAGGGGGTAACGTCTCTATGCTGAGGTAATAAGGTAATTCTTTTACTTTTGCTATTTAGATTAATCTCCCTTAAAATATGATATATAAACTATTTAAAATCTGAATTAATAAAAAGATACCGCCATTCTAGGTCGGTTGGTTATTCAATTTAAACTGGTTAAACCTGACTTAATGAGGATACCGCCATTCTAGGTCGGTTGGTTTAAATTATATTTATGTTCCGCCTTATGGCTGGTATATTTGAATTTGACTTAATCAGGATACCGCCAATCTGGACGGTTGGTTTAAAATATCACAAGTTAATATATTATTATTTTATGGGAGATATCTAAATAGTATATAGTAGAAGTTATTTCCTTTTACCTTAGCATTTCATTTATTTATTTTAATTACTTTCTGCAATTTCATTTTCTGTCTTTTAAGTTTATATAAGTTTTAATTATGTATAGTAACTAAATTAAATATCTAGGGTTGTGATAAAATCTAATATAACCGGTTTTAAAAGGGTTAGATTATAGTTTGAGTAATTTAAAAGAGTTATTTATTGAGTCATAATCTTAATGCCTTTTTATTAATTGGCCATTAATAAAATTGATTTAGATAAACTTAAAATGAACTAGACATAGGGATTTTAAGTTTAAGACCTTAGTCTCAACAACCCACGATCTTCTTTAAGGATAGATAAACCTTTAATAGATTTCCTTACAGGATAGGAATATACCTGTTGGGCGGGGGTAGTCATAATTGGAACTCAATCTTAATGAATCTAGGTAATTTAATTGACATAGACATATGGTTCAATTGGATTATACTAGGTATTTGTAAATGATCATTCGGAAGAGGCTTTTACATAATTTAGTGTTCCAGATTAATAATTCAATAATTTACCCAACTATGATTTAACTACTTCATCTTTTAATTGATATTAGAAAGATTCACAACCCTAGATCTTTAAGTCTTTTTATTTTCCTTAGTATTTTCTTTTATCTTTTGTCTTTTTATTTATTTAGTAAATCTACAAATCAAATCATTTCAAGCAATCAATTCCCTTCTCCCTATAATTAGATATTTGTAAATAAATAGTATCAACAATTAATAACAACAGTAGGAATTAAGTCCTCGTGGGATCGATATTTTTATACTACTTGAACGATACGTGCGCTTGCGTTATACGTGTGTGTTTACGCCGGTCACTTTGCCAGGTGGCTTGGGTACATTAGAGGAAATTTTTATAGTTCTATCTTGGGCGAACCTGAACATACACCAGAAACCGCTTGGACTGCTCAATGTTGATGGATTTTATGATTTTCTTTGTGTGTTACTTGATGATGCTCGGAGAAATGGGTTCGTGTCAAAACCTATGAAAGAACTCCTTTTTACTGCTAGGTCTGCTCCAGATCTACTTGACCAACTCATAGCCTATGTACCACAAGTTGACCCTATCATTTCAAAGATAAAATGGTCTGATGATGATCGTGGTAAGAGACGTCGGATTAATCTGGATCTTAACCTTTAAATTTTTTGTAGAGTTTCAGCTAACCAGGTATTATCTTCTTAATTCTCCTTTTATCTTGTTTGTATTGTGTTTTTATTTTTAGTCCAAAATTTTTCGAAAAATACAAAAAAAAATTAAAAAATTAATAAAAACAAAGGGCATATTTAAAGTTAGGTGATGGTTTGGTGTCTTCCTTCACTCACTACCTTTCTATAAGGAAACGCTGTGAAGGCACCTAGATAATCATTCACTTGTAGCGTGTTGTGACAGACTAGTTTGGAGGACTCGTTGTTTATTCCTGACAACAAGCGATAAGAGCCTAAGGGGCTTGGGTATTTAAGTGAGCCTCGCTCCACCTTCCCTCTGGGGAATCTACAACGGGAAGTCCATTCGACAGTTAGTCACACACCATAAACTGAGCCTTTGATTAAACTTTTAAAACATGTAAATTATAGTTTTATGACTAGTAGAAATATGTGGTTTTTATGTTGACTAAAAATATGAAATTGGTAAGAAATAGCTGTGTAAGGAATTTCCACTCCTGAGACGTATTTCAAACCTAATTCAAAACAAGTTAATTTTTGTTTATTCATTTTGAATTATTAAATCTGTAAATTCTCCATAAAACTGACTAAAATGAATCTTCATATACTTAGTTAGCAGATATTATCAACATACATGATAACATACAGACATGAGGTAAAATTGAAAAGTTTGTAATATCCAGTACTCTAGTTCATTTGGAGGAAACATCTAAAAAATAGTGATGGAATAAAAAAAAAAACAACAACAACATCTGAGATCCGAGTTATTAAGTCTGTAAGGGTATTTTAATACCTAGTGCCCTAAAACCAACTGGTTTGGGAGTCATTGGCCCAAAGCTCGTTACAGGATCAAAAAGATGATAGAAAATAAATATATATATATATATATATGTATATATATCTGAAGTCTGAGTAATTAAGTCCTTAGGGGTGTCTTAACACCTGGTGCCCTAAAGCCAACTGGTTTGGGAGCCATCGACCCAACACTCGCTACATAGATGGAAGGTATTGTATATAAATAAAAAGTCAAAATTCAGAAAAATCAAAGAAAAAAAAATCAGAAAAATCAGAAAATTTATTCCATTACTACAAAAGATGTGAATTCTGATAAAAACTTTAGAACAAAAATATTACTCTCTTATCAACTGCACTTATGACCGTTGTGGGCAAAAATGAGTTGTTTAATATTTTGTTGACTGTGTATATGAAGAATGGTAAAAATAATCGGAGAATTTACTTATTCAGTAATTTAGAATGAAACAAAACATCTAGTAACTTGGATTAGAAATTTCACCTGATTAGTCACTAACATCTTTATTCTCTTTTCGCTTGTCTTTTTGCTTTTGTGTGCATTAGTTTCACTACCTTTTTACTTTTATAAAATGTTTGTGGGTATCATTGCTGTAAACCTTCACGAGACTACAACTCGTCCACTAGGGACACCTAGGGGTTTAAAGGCTTGTTGCATACGCTAAATGTAATCGTGATCCCTACGAAAGTGGCTTAGTTAAATTTTATTTTCATGTTATTTTATTTTATATTTTGCTCGAGGACTAGCAAAATGTTAGGTTTGGGGGTGTGATGAGTGTATTTCTATCACTATTTCCCACTCATTTAACCTAATATTTTGTATAGTTTCTTGAGTTTTGTGAATATTTTGATGTGTTTTGTGTTATTTTGCAGATAAATAAAGTTTCAGGACATTCTGGAGGTGTTTTGGGGCAAAATGGACAAAATTGGGCAAAAAGGGCAAAATCGTCATTTCAGCGTCGCGACGCTGAAGCCTTGCGCGTCGCGACGCCCAGCGTGCGCCGAATCTGCTAACATGCGCCTGGTCAACAAATCCGAATTTGAGAAGTTTGACTTTGCTAACGTGCGCCGTGCCACGTGTCACCATCACAGAAGATCTGCTAACGTGCACCGCGTGCCACGTGTCAACAAATCAACGAGCCGCCTTCAGAAGCCGCCTTGCCACGTGTCGCCACGTCGCCTTCCACATCGTCAGCGTGACGCAAGCAATGACGTCATGAACAGTTGACACGTCAGCGTGACGCAAGCAATGACGTCATGAACAGTGCCACGTCATCGGATAAGATTCTGAGCCGACCAACCAGCGCGTGACACGTGTCGTACTGTACCCAGCGTCGCAACGCTAGTGCAATTTGGGTGTCGCGACGCCGGACCCTTATCCGAGCCTATAAATAGAGATCGAATTTTCATAATTCATTGTACCATTCTCTCTCACTTCTTAGTTCTAAATTGAGAGTTTCTCTCTCTAGTTCCTTAAATTCAAGTTTTGTAATTACTTTTTAATAGTAATAGTAATTTCTTTCTTAAACTTTTTCGGTTTTTACTATTACTATGAGAAGGTAACTTCTCTATGCTAAGGTAATAAGGTAATTCTTTTACTATTGCTTTTTAGATTAATCTCCCTAAATATAATATATAATCTATTTAAAATTTGACTTAATGAGGATACCGCCATAATGGTCGGTTGGTTATTAAAATTTCTATTCCGTCTTTATGGCTGGTATATTGTTGTTCCGCCTTTATGGCTGGTATATTGTTGTTCCGCCTTTATGGCTGGTTTATTAACAAATATTACCGCCTTTATGGCTGGTTGGAAAATTATCACAAGTTTATATATTATATAATGGGAGATATCTAAATAGTAATTAGTAAAAGTTAATTCCTTTTACCTTAGCATTTCATTTCATTGCATTTCTACTTTACCACAATTTTACTTTCGGCATTTTTTACTTTATGTATTTTATTTTACTAGCCCTAGCTATGTGTCATAACTAAGTTAGTATCTAGGGTTGTGATGAAATTCAATATCACGGGTTATAAGGGTTAGATTATAATTTGGGTAATATAAAAGAGTTATTTATTGAGTCTTAATCTTAATGCTTTTTATTAACTGGCCATTAATAAAATTGACTAAATAAAACTTAAAATGAACTAGAAATAGAGATTTTAAGTTAAAGACCGCAGACTTAACAACCCACGATCTTCTTTAAGGATAGATAAACCTTTAATAGATTTCCTTACAGGATAGGAATATACCTGTTGGGCGGGGGTAATCATAATTGGAATTCAATCTTAATGAATCTAGGTAATTTAATTGACATAGACATATGGTTCAATTTGATTATTCTAGGTATTTGTAAATGATAGTTCGAAAGAGGCTTTTACATAATTTAGTATTCCAGATTAATAACTCAATATTTTACCCAGCTATGATTTAACTACTTCATCATTTAATAAGTATTGGAGAATTCACAACCCTAGATAGTTTTAATTCTCATTAATCTACTCTCAATTCTTTTACTTGTTTTAAATTAGAATCGTCGCTATTTCAAATCAATTAAACAACTTGTTAGATATCAGTAATCACTTAACCTCATAAAATTAATAGAATAGGTAATAAGTCCTCGTGGGATCAATATATTTTTATACTACTTGAACGATACGTGCGCTTGCGTTTAACGTGTGTGATTACGCCGGTCAATCTTGCATTCAAGGTAAAATGACCAAAGCCTCATTTTTGGGTGTTGGACACCGTGCCACTGATATATTGGAAATCATACATTCTGATGTATGTGTTCCCATGAGTCAAACTGCTCACAGTGGTTTTTCTTACTTCGTTACCTTTATCGATCATTTTTCACGGTACAATTATATTTATCTGATGAAACATAAATCGGAAACCTTTAAAAAGTTCAAAGAATTCCGAAATGAAGTAGAAAAACAGACTGGTCAATATATTAAATGCCTTTGATCTGATCAAGATGGTGAATATATGAGTGGAGAGTTCACTGATTATTTAAAGGAGAATGGGATTCTCGCTCAATATACTCCTCTGGGTACTCCGCAACATAATGGAGTGTCAAATAGGAGAAATCAGACATTATTGGATATGGTCTGATCGATGTTAAGTTATATAGATTTACCATATTACTTATTGGGTTATGCTCTTTTAACTGCCGCTCATCTCCTAAATAAGATTCATTCTAAAGTTGTTCCTATTACTCCGTATAAGATATGGACCGGTAGGAAACCAAATATTAGTTATGTTAAGATTTGGGGCTGTCCTGCATACGTTAGGATGGCTCAACAGAATAAGTTTTTGCCTCGAGGGAAAAAGTTTAGGTTTGTTAGATATCCTTCAAATACGAAATGATATTTGTTCTATGATATCGAACATCGAAATGTATTCATAGCTCGCTTCGAAAAATTTATAGAGATAGAATTTTTGTCTAAAGGTGGTGATCATAGATAAGTTGAACTTGATGAAGTACAACCCGATACTAATTAACCAACCTGAAGTTCAAGAAGATGAAGAACGTTCAACACACACACTTCGTAGGTCACAAATGGTATCTAGACCTCATTAACGCTTGTATTTGATACAAGAAAATAGTCTCGGTGTTCTCTTATTTGAAGAGATTGTCCCTTTTACCTATAGAGAATCAATGTTGGACATCGACTCCGTGAAGTGGAAAGACGCCATGAAATCAGAGTTAGACTCAATGCATGAGAATCAAGTTTGGAACTTGGTTCCGTTTCCTGAATGAATTGCTCCTATCGGTTGTAAATGGATTTACAAAAGGAAGAGCAGGCCCGATAAAGAGGTTGAAACCTTTTAGGCCTGACTGGTAGGTAAAGGTTATTCACAGCGACCTGGTGTCGACTACGATGAAACTTTTTCGCCAATTGCGATGCTAAAGTCTATAAGGATTTTATTGTCTATTGTCGCTTACCATGATTACGAGATTTGGCAAATGGATGTCAAAACGGCATTTCTAAATGGATTTCTTGAGAATTTTACATCCGGAGAGAACTCGGGCATGGTATGTAAGCTTAAGAAGTCCATTTATGGACCTAAACAGGCTTCGCGAAGTTTGAATCTTTGATTCGATGAGATAATCAAATTGTCTGGTTTTCTCAAGAATTCGGAAGAATCCTGTGTGTATAAGAAGGCTAGTGGGAGTATGGTGGTATTTTTAATTCTCTATGTTGAGGACATCCTGATCATTGGGAATGATATCGGGATGATGTAAGGTGTCAAAGCTTACCTCTGTAAGAATTTCTCTATGAATGACCTAGGTGAAACTTCTTATGTCTTAGGCATAAAACTCTATAGAGATAGAGAAACGAAGCTTATTGGGTTATCTCAATCAACGTACATATATAAGATCTTAGAACGGTTATAATATTATAACTGTAAGACAACAAACCTACCATTCAGACATGGCTTACATCTTTCGAAGAAGATGTGTCCATAAAAAGAAGATGAGAATATATTGCAGCTTCTAAAGCTGCAAATGAAGCTTTTTATCATAGAATTGGGAGTAGTCCCAAGTATCGAGATTCTGATTCGTTGTACTGTGATAATACTGGAGCCATTGCGCAAGTAAAGGAACCACTGGCGCATCAGAAGTCGAAGCATGTGGAACAAAAGTACCACATCATTCAAGAGATTGTGTCGCGATGGGACATTATCATGTACAAGGTACTGAGTGAAGATAATGTAGCAGACCCGCTTACCAGGCCATTCCTCCGAAGTTATTTGATAAACATATGGAGTCGATATGTATTAGATACAATCGATAATGACACAAGAGCAAGTGGGATAATTTGTTAGGGTTGGTGCTCTAAGCGCCATTTTCTTATGTATTTCCCTGTAAATACTTATGTAACATTTTATTATGAATAAAAGAAACAGTTTCTATTATATAACATCTTTTTTTCTATGGTAAAGATGTAACAGACCTTAGAATGATTAGTTATGATACTGTTGTAAAAGCGTCGCAATTGACATTGAGTTGTATCATAATCTTGTCATTCTAGACTGTTCTGATCAAGGTTTTCACTACTTGGTCAGTAAAGTAAACCCGTTGAGACTGGTACATGTCGTATATTGGAATCTTAGATTCCAATGGTTTCTCAATGAACCATGAGTCTTGGAGACTCGTATAGACGTGTAGGTGTTTATAGCGGACAAACACTGAACGACTCACCGAAGATTCTTAATGGATGATACACCAATGTCAATAAGAATCTTCTCGGGTTTAGTGAGCATATATATTTTTTGACTTGAGATACGACTGTGAATATATTAGTTATCCTCCACACTTAGATGACAGTCACGTCACCGATCTATTTAGATCAGACCTCCGCCTGTTCGTTGGGTGTAGACTGATGCTCAAGATATCCCGTGTGTATCAAAAAAAGATCTGTCAGTTCTGTATACAGAACATAAGTATTCAATATGGAATTAGCAATATGTTAAATCCATGGGCCCGTGGTACACTGTAGAAATTAGTTCTAAGTGTTATTAAGAGATTGCTAATAGAAATGTCGACGTGATTATATCTATAGAGATTTGACGTTTATATCTATATCTCTGGAATATCTGGATACCTGTGACAGAGGGATTATACGTATGCAATGACCTCGACCTGGATGGTTCAGAGAGTTTATATCTGTGTTTATCATAATTTA
>SKCR01018123.1:0-20638 GCA_019454045.1 Zanthoxylum bungeanum | reverse complement strand
AGTTTATATATTATTTTACTGGGAGATATCTAAATAAGTAGTAGTAGAAATAATTCCTTTTACCTTAGCATTTTATTTTATTTTATTTTTAAGTTTTTACTTTACTGCTATTACTTTTCAGCATTGTTACTTTATGGCTTTTACTTTTAAGTTTTTACTAGCCCTAGTTATGTGTCATAACTAAGTTAGTTATCTATGGTTGTGATGAAATCCAATATCACCAGTTTATAAGGGTTAGATTATAATTTGGGTAATATAAAGATTTGTTTATTGAGTCTTAATCTTAATGCATTTTTATTAACTGGCCACTAATAAAATTGATAAGGTAAACTTAAAATGAACTAGACATAGGGATTTTAAGTTTAAGACCTCAGACTCAATAGCCCACGATCTTCCTTGAGGATAGATAACCCTTTAATAGATTTCCTTACAGGATAGGAATATACATGTCGGGCGGGGGTAGCCATAATTGGAACTTAATCTTAATGAATCTAGGTAATTTGGTTGACATATACATATGGTTCAATTGGATATACTAGGTATTTGTAATTGACCATCGGAAGAGGCTTTTACATAATTTAGTGTTCCAGGTTAATAAATCAATATTTTACCCAACTATAAGATAACCACTTCATCTTTAAAATGATATTGCATAGAAATCACAACCCTAGATAGTTTTTAATATTGAATTTTCTTAAAATCTACTTTCGAACAATTTTATTTACTTGTCTTTAAATTTAGAATCGTCTCCATTTCAAATCAATCAAACAACATGTTAGATACTAGTAATCATTTGCCCTCATAAAAATTAATAGATAAGGTTTTAAGTCCTCGTGGGATCGATACTTTTTATACTACTTGAACGATATGTACGCTTGCGTTATACGTGTGTGTTTACGCCAGTCAGTCTCCATACCCGGAGTGCTGATGATGTGTGTCTCCATACCCGGAGTGCTGATGTGGGCCTCGCCCCCAAACTGATATTGATGTGGGACTTGCCCTCAAACTGATACTGATGCGGGCCTCGCCCCCAGACTAATATTTATGTGGGCCTCGCCCTCAAACTGATACTGATGTGGGCCTCGCCCCCAAACTGATGCTGATGTGGGCCTCGCCCTCAAACTGATACTGATGCGGGCCTCGCCCCCAGATAGATACTTATGTTGGCCTCGCCCTCAAACTGATACTGATGTGGGCCTCGTCCCCAAACTGATGCTGATGTGGGCCTCGACCCTAGGACTCATCCCCAAGCTGATACTGATGTGGGCCTCGACCCTGTGACTCATCCCCAAAACTGATGCTGATGTGGGCCTCGCCCCTAGACTGATACTGATGTGGGCCTCGCCCCCAGACTGATACTGGTGTGGGTCTCGCCCCCAAACTGATACTGATGTGGCCTCGTCCCCAAACTGATACTGATATGGGCCTCGCCCCCACACTGATACTGATGTGGGCCTCGCCCCCAAACTGATACTAATGTGGGCCTCGTCCCCAAACTGATACTGATGTGGGCCTCGCCCCCAAACTGATACTGATTTGGGCCAGCCCCAAACTAGTACCGATGTGGGCCTCGCCTCCAGACTGATACTGATGTGGGCCTCGCCCCCAAACTGATACTAACAATGTGATAGTTTATAATGTACTGCCTCCCACGGGATAATCCTGATAGCTAAACATATTTTCGTCATCAACGGATGCTTCGCGTCGAAACCAGAGCACCTTCAAAGTATTCAAAGTACTTAATACACTCAGATCTGATCGTCTGAATGAGTGATCTGAACTAGACTCCTAGTATGTGTGTGCCAAGGCTCTTTCGCAGCTTAATCTTTAAGTAAGTCAACCCGATGATTTTGTCTCGGAGAATCGGATCAAGGGTCTAACCAACCTAGATGTCTGGATCACACTCTGTGATTACTTCGTCATACTCAATATGATATGGTCTTCTTCTTTTTTCTCTTGTCTCTTTCTTTTCATTTTGAGCTTTCTTTTTCTTTTTTTCTTTTTTTCTTTTTTTTTTTTTTTCTTTTTCTTTTTCTCTTTTCTTTCTTTTTTTCTTTCTTTGACACACCTACCCTTTAAGGTAGCATTTCTCCTCATGGTGGTCCTAATACTCGCCCATGGGTAGCTTCACGCTTATAGGTTATAGGCGGTCTATTTTTTTTTCTTTTCATTGCAGAGACTTTTTCTTTATTTCCAACCATATCATATATCGTAGCATAAGTAAACCAGGATGGACATCCAGGCAAACGAGCATTCACTGATCCGCCATCTCTTCAACTAGTCATTTTGTTGACTACTCAGGCTTCTACTGCTAAGATACTGTAATTAAGTGCTCGCGAGTCTAGCCGAGATCAACTACTCAAAATATTGGATGAGAGTACCTCCCGCACTCATCGTTTCTAAGGTTCCAACCTAGGGAAAATAATTTCATCATCAGACTTATGTCTAACTATTAAGGTCTAAGGACAAACATTTTTTTTTTCTTTTTTTTTTTTTTTTTTTTCTTCTTTTTATTTTTTTTTGAAGGCCCCAAATGGTCTTTCTATCCTTACCGTAAAGTTTTATGCTTCTCGGCTTCCCTTTCCCGATATCCATGGTTGCTAAACTCTTTTTGATAAATCTTTCTTTCTTCTCTAACCCAACGGATATCTATGATGGCTTTTAAGACACAGGGTTAACATAATGCATTTATGCATGATATGCATGAGATGCGTGTGATGTATGGAATATATAAGTCGGCCCATTATCATTTTAAAGAATTCAATCATACTATTGTGCGGTGCAAACTTGTCCCAGTTGAAAAAGGCCCAACAGGTTTACACTTTTGAGATAACATGGCTAAACAACTTCAAATGATAAGAGGCCTAAACGCAAATGGCCCATCGGCATTCTAGAAGCTTTTGGCCCGATTGCCATAAAGCACGGACTCGTCCCAGTTTAAATGGCCCAACAAGCCCATACCTCATGACAAAAAGTCCAACTGTATCCAAATGACGATGGTCCTAAACACAAGCATAACAGAATAGTTTCTATTGGTCCTACAACTACAGTTCATGTGCGGGTTTATAGGGGTATAGACAAAGGCTCTCGCCGGTGAAGGATTGCCCACAACTAGGACTCCCCACTCAAGGGTTCGTACAACCAAGTGATCGCACCTTTTTTATACTGTAAGGTACGTGCCAACGAGTTATAGTGCGTGACTGACTGTCAAATGGATTTCCTATTGTAGATTCCCCAGAGGGAGGGTGGAGCGAACTCTCTTAAATACCCAAGCCTCTTAGGCTCTTATCGCCTTGGTGACAGGAATAAACAACAAGTCCTCCAAATTAGTCTGTCACAGTGAGCTACGGGTAAATGATTATTTAGGTGCTTTCACAGCTTTTCCTTGTAGAAAGGTAGTGAATGAAAGAAGACACCAAACAATTACCTAGCCTTAACAATGCCTTTGATTAAACCCCTTCAATCCACGGTAGACACGGTTAACTAAAGCACAAATCACAATCATTACAAGACATTATTTCGGGGCCCATTCTCTATCCCCAGTGGAATCGCCAAACTGTAGGACAAAGAAATCGGCGACGCTGTTCCAGGCTCGCAGCCCAGTCGGGAGTACGGAGTAGCCCACGGGGGACTACACCGAAGAAATAAAAAAGGAGTCGCCACCCGGTGTGAACCGAGAAAATGATTTAAGGCCGCACTCACCCCTCGCAAGGGAAGACCTCAAACCGTTGGGTTCGGAATGGTCCCTTACTTATGCCACTTGTAATGAAATGATTTGCGCGATAACTTAACCGAATCTACATAACATACATGTTCAAAAGTAACTTAGATCTAGTTCGCATTCATGAAAGTAAATCCTACATCTAAATTTGCATGCTTTGAAGTAAGTTATCATAACTGCAAACACACGATATCACACCATGATCTCATAAGCATGTTGGATTATCAAGCACGAAAAATAGATAACAACCTAAACACAAACGTAAATTAAACTTTTATTGTAAAAGAAAAATAATTAAATCATGCATAAAGTAATAACATAATCATGCTCAAAAATAAATAACATATTAGACTAAATCAAGCTTAAGAAAATAAATAACTTATTAGACTAAATCATGCTCGAACACAAGGTTGGATGAAACGAAACATGTGAATCTCTCAAGTGGTACGTGGCATTGTATCCCGAGTGCAAACCGCAATATCGTCCATGTTGGTTTCTTTTAAGGTCCCAAGATCATAAACAAGCATGAAACATGTGTGAATACAAATCAATGAAGTTACGGAATACTCACATCGATCGGTTGAGCGACGCTTTGACGAACAAAACTCAAATTCTGCTCCCTCCAAAGTCACGGCAGTGACAGTTTGCAGCTCACTGGTTTGGCTCGGTTTTGGTCCTTCGTCAAGCTCCAAGCTTCGTCGAACGATTCCCGGCTCATGGGTGGACTTCCCTATCACCTTCGCATGTCTCTCGGAGTGCTAGCTCTCTTGATTTTTGCCACAAAAACCAAGCACTCTTGGTTCCCATCTCACGGTTTTGCAAACCAGAAACCAGAAAAATATTCAGCCAGAAAGATGAAGAGAAAGAGTGAGGAAATGTTTGTGAGATGGTGGTAAGAAAAGTGTATCTAATACATAATTATTTTACTTTCGAAAATCAAATAATTGATTTCAAAAATGAAAACAAATACCAAACATTTAAAATATATTAAATGTCTATTACACATCACACTTGAGTGTATTACACTCCACCATCAATTCACATCAATCAATCAAACCAAGTGACCAGTTGTCACATCACTCAAAGTGACTAATGATTTGACGCTTGATGCGACTAACGATTTGACGCTGATTTGACTTGCGTGCCACACTCGAATTCGAAATGCGAATGCGCTCGCAATAATCCCGGGCTTGGGTTCGCTAATTCCAAATTAACGAATTTTCCGTTGCGTCGTAATTAAATGATTACGCCTAGCGAAGTCACTATTCACGTCGCCAATGAATTAATTCTAAATTAATTCATTCGCCCGAATTAAAATCTAATTTCAATTCCGCGTCGAAATCTAATTTCGATTAATATATCAAATATATTAATTTATCGATTAATTCCAAATTAATCGTTATCTCTCTTTAATTGATATTTTATCAGAGATAAAATATCTCCGTTATTAATCCCAGATTAATTTTCTCTCTCTTCTAATAATCCCAGATTAATTTAGAGTGCGAGTCATACGTCATCAGTGAATCTTTGGAAGCGACCATGAGATCCCCGGATATGTTGGCAGTAATTCGGTCGTCGGACTATCCGAACACGTAAGTACCTCGTACTACATTTATACCGATTTACAAGACAAGGTTGGCTTCTAGCAAAGCGTCATGCCTACCCACCAATCTCCAGAAATATCCTTACATGAATAAATGATCTATATCAGGCGTAGTATACGTAGTATTGCGTATGTTGATCCAGTATCGGATGATCACGTGCTAGGCCTGGGGCTGGAATTGTGTCTGCCCTGTACGAAGCACATGTCGGATGTTGTAACTAGTCTCTATAATCGGATAAACATGACCTTGTCATTTTATCCCGATGACTGCAGTACTTAAGAGTACTAGTACCGTATCCTACGTGACCATCATCTCCATATGACTGGAGTGACACTTCCGTCTTGACATCACACCCAACACACTACGATTCTCAATATACCCAGCATTGGCGTACACAAGAACCTGTTAAAGCCCTGGACAACCGCAACCAAAGTATATTGATTGTCGCAAGTATTTGCGGTGCAAGTCTCAGGTTAAGACCAAATACACCTACCTGATTTCGAACTTCCATAGACACATAGTCATACTACCAATGGAATTCTGAGGGTGTCTATCCAAAGCGAAGCTGTTTCCCGTACCATCGGTAAAACACAACCTCCTATTACACTTGCATGAGTATCCTATATACCAAATATATGAGAACTATGTCGTTGTGCCCTCACAACGCGCACAAGTGTAATACTAGTCTTTTGCGTATTTATCGATGTCCAATCTCGATAATACTCTGACTATGGATATTTAATGATTTATCCTTCGTGGACTGATAATGTCTCATATCATTCTCAATCCAAGAACAAATCATAGGGACCTCCTATCATTTATATATCTAGGTGATCTAATCACAAATGATAAGAGAGGCAATCTCATTTGTCACATAGTTAATTTGTACAACAACACCATGATCTGTACAATAGTGACGCTATGGGTCATAATTGTCCAACAATCTCCCACTTTGCTATAGCCAGTCACTCGAGTGTCTTACACCCGAACTATGTACGGTTGGCTCAAACTGCTGAGAAAAGGATTTCGTCAGCGGATTTACATGATTATCATCTGATGGGATTTATTCGATCATCACATCGCCATGATGTATGATCCGAACGAATCAGATGAATATCGAAGTAGGTATCTGGATCGTTGATGAGACCATTAATTCTTCAGCCTGTGCTGACGCCTAGCTCAGCTACTAACAGAATTATATCTAATCTAATTAGATTTTTTATCGACCCAAATGGCTTCTATTGTCGCCTTAGCTGCAGCAATAACCCGCATTTGTTGTTTATTCGGTAACAGTATCTTGCTTGGAAGATTTCCAGCTCACTATTCTGTCATTCAAACTGTATATTACCGTTTGTGACTTATAGTCATTTTTATCGGTTAAGGAAACTTACAGTAGTGATCACAGTCACTTCAAGTTCTCCATCTCCATAGATTAAGACAGCATCCTTAGTTCTCTAAGATACTAACGGATGTTCTTAATATCAATCCAGTGACTATCACTTGGATTGGCCTGTTTGTGAATCCATATGCTCAAAGCGTATGAGACACCAGGTCGCGTACATTTTTCAATGTACGATTTCTCAGAGATTTTTCTCGAAAGCACAGCTCTCATCGATAGTTATATGGGAATATTATTTCCAAGAAATGACATATTATCATTATTTATAGGACAGCCACTGTCAGTGCTCTCCCACTAACCTCCTTATATACACAAGAATCTTTTCGTTTTGAATTAAATCATAAACCATTATTATCACATCAAAACGACAATTCTAAGAACCTATGCTTGCTTCAATCCAAACATGGATCGAATAACCTGCAAACCTTGTTTGCTTGTTATGGTACGACAAAACCGACAGGATGTTGTAAACATCCTCCGAAAGGTTTCCTTTTCAGGAAAGTGATTTTTCCGTTAAGCTGTCATATTTCATACATGAAACATGCAGCTTTAGCAAGCATTATCCAAATGGATTTACCGTGGCAACAGGTAAAAGGTTGAATCGTAATCAACACAATGTTGATAACGATACCTTTCCGCTACAAGGCTAGCTTTATACATTGGTATGTTGCCTTCCATGTATGTTTTCCTTGAAGATTTATATAGTACCAATAGGCACAATACCTTGCGGTACATCAACTAGTATCCAAACTTGTTGATATACATGGAATCCGTTTGGGACTTATGGCACTTTGCCATAATAGGGTGTCGATACCTTGTATCACTACCTCATACGTAGTCAATTGGTATTCCTCAATAAGATAGACATCTTTATGAGGTGAGATCAGAAACCCATACCCCAGGTTATTTTCTGACTCTCCCGACCTACGCGGTTCTTGTGTATTCGAAGATTACTGGTATAGTTTCATCCTTGATGAACTATTTGTGTTCCATTAAGATTCAGTGCCTAGAATAGTATTACTCCGATTTTCATCGAGTTTTACTATCCTCCCACTTACCACTGCATATCGGTATTCCTCTTAGGAAATCCGCAGGTGTAGGACACAGAAACTGGGCGACGTATGCTGTTCCGGGCTCGCGGCCCGGTTGGGAGTACGGAGTAGCCCACGGGGGACTAAACCGGAGAGTAATAGAGTCGCCACCCGGTGTGAATCGGGAAAGATTTTTAAGGCCGCACTCACCCCTCGCAAGGGAAGACCTCAAACGTTGGGTTCGGAATGGTCCCTTACTTATGTCAATTGTAATAAATGGATTTGTGTAATATTAACCAAGTCTACTCGACATATGTTGGTAAGGCTATCCTTAATTCTTATAGGCCTAAATCTATGTTCGTATGCTTTAAAAGTAATTTTTCATAACGGTAAACATCCGACATCACACATCAAACATGCTACATACATAGTAGTCTAAACATGCCTTAATTTAAATTCCTAATACAAAAGGTAAATAACTAAAACATGCTTGAAATAAAATAACATTCTAGTAGCCTAATCATGCTCAAATACAAGTTGGATGAAATGAAATACATGAATCCTTCAAGTGGTACGGGGCATTGTATCCCGAGTGCAAACCATAATACCGTCCATTCGGATTCGGCTATGGAATTTATGTCCGGGTTTCCATCCAATATACCACAAGAAAGAACACATATTTCATTCACCCAAAATCACATCATACACCAATTCATTATTTCACGTGAACTAGTTCTAAATAACATGCTCAAATAACCATTCTAAGCCATTATTTCATGTGAATTAATCCTAAACGACATGTCAAGCTAATCATTCATACTAAACACATGAAAATATGTTTCCTAAATCATTATTTCATGTAAATAAATTTAATACAACATACTAAACTAATTGAACACATTAAACACATAAAATACATTTTTTAAGCCATTATTTCATGTGAGCCAATTCCAACAACATGCCAAGTTAACTACGCATGCTAAAATACCATAAAATACATTTTTAAACCATTATTTTATGTGAGAAAATTCTGTAATATAAACCCTCAGGTCTAACCTTTTTTTTCGTTGCTCGGAGACATGTTACACGACCGTCGGAAAGGCTAAATCACCACGATCACACCGGTTCGCTGTTTTGGTGCTTTGCTCACTGTTTTGCCACTTTGCTCGCTGTTTTGAGTTCGCTTCGCTGCGTTTCAGGTCTTCGTACTTTGCTCACTGGTTGGTGATATATTTAAGGTATTTTTTGGTGGATTTGGAGGGGTATTGGATGGCCGTTTGCTTGGTTCCTCAAAGGATTTCGAGTTCAGTGTTTTGCTCACTGTTTTGGTTAATTTGGTCACTGTTTTGAGTGTAATGAGCTGCTGTTTGGGCGTGAATGATGAGGGTTGGATGAGACAACTTGTGTACTGGTTTGAGGAGGAAAATGGAGGTGACTTAGGCGCAAGTTGAGGGGCTGAACTGAAGGCTCTTTGTGCGTGAACTGCAGTGGAAATAGAGGCAGTGGGTGCGTGATTATGGGGCTGTGATGGAGAAGCTTTAGGCGTGAATGTAAGGCAGTGAATGGGGGAATGTGTGCTTGATCAATGGAGCTGAATAAGGGACTGACTTGAGGCAGTGAGAGCTTGAACACTAGGGCTGAATGGAAGTAATGAAGGGCGTGGAGATGAGAGGCAGAATAGAAGCAAATGGCGCTGGCTTGAGGGCAGTGAGGGGAGAGATCTTTGGGCGCGAATGGAGTGAGAGCAAGGAGCTGCTTTGGATCTTCCAAATGCTTAAGTGTCTTTGTTAATGTATGCCAGGTCTTTCAAGACAGAAAATGGGGGTTTATATAGGCAACTAAGTGATTATTAAATAGGTAGGCCAAGAGTAATTAATTTGATACAAAACTTTGTTGAAAAGTAATGTATAATTGTGTAGATTTCTTGACAATATACAAAGGTGATTTGAAAATGAATTAAAAGGAGGTGGGAGGTGATGGGCGTGGGGTGTAGGGAGTTAATGGTGTGGGGGAGATGCTTGACTTGGTGAGGGAGGCTATTAAATGGTGTAGGGTTTGTTTAATAAATGATTTGGAAAATTGATACCAAGGTAAAAGGTGAGGTCAAAGGTTAAAGTGAATTGGTAGAAGGGTAAATCATATTGGAATAGTGCAAGGAGGGTGAAATTTGGTGTCATGGGGGTGGGCCTCAAGGGTGGTGGGCTTGGTGTTTGGTTGGTTTTGGTTTAATGGCTTTGGATGCGGATTTGGGTGTCTAGGTGGGCTTGGAAGGGTTTGCAGTGATTTTCGGGTTGTAGACACGCTTTGAAACAAACTTTTAGCAAGAAAACTTTGAGCGAACTCAGCGAATTAATTCCAAAATATTATCTCTTGACTTAACCTTTCCTTCGACCGCTTTCTGCGAACTCCACGACTAAAAGGCGGTGCCTCCTTATAAGACTCCTCATCGGGTTCGGTATGCAAAAATGCAATGCCTACAGCAGGGTGAGCAACAATCTAATTGTTCTCTTGTGAGATGTATAAGTACTATACTTATGTTGTTAGACAGTAATGACCCATAGCGTCACTATTTTGTAAATGATATTGTATTATTGTACAAAATTAACTATGTAGTAATGAAATTGCCTTTTACCGTTTTGTAATTTATTTACTTTGATATATAAATGGTAAAAGTCCCTATGATTAATTCCGGATTGAGATGATATGAGACAGTATCAATCCATAAAGGTTTAATCATTAAATATCCCTAGTCGTAGTATTATCGAGATTGGACATCGATAATGCGGAATAGACTAGTTACTGCACTTGTGCGTGTTGTGAGGGCACAACAGCATAGTTCTCATATATTTGAGTATTGGATACTTATGCAAGTGCGGTAGGAGGTTGTGTTTTACCGATGGTACGGAAAATAGCTTCGCTCTGGATAGACCCCGCGGAATCCCATTGGTAGTTTGTCTGCGTGTCTATGGGAGTCCGCTTCAGGGTAGGTGCATATGGTCTTAACCTGAGACTTGCATCGCTAGTACTTGCGACAATCGGTAGACTTTAGTTTTGGTCGTCCAGGGCTTTAACAGGTTCTGTTACACCTCTTCTAGGTTTATCGGGAATCGTAGTGTATTGGGTGTGATGTCAAGACGGAAGTATCACTTCAGACATATGTAGATGATGATCGCGCAGGATACAGAACTAGTACTCTATAATGGTTGCAACCATCGGGATAATATGACAAGGTCAGGATTATCCGATTCAAAGAGACTAGTTGCTTGATGTCCGATATATGTATCGTACGGGGCAGACACATCTCCAGCCCCAGGCCTTACATGTGATCATCCGATACTGGATCAGTATACACTATACTACGGTATACTACGCCTGTTATAGATCTTATATTCCAATAAGAATATTTCTGGAGAATTGGGTAGGCATGGCGTTTTGCTAGAGGCTAACCTTGTCTTGTAAATCGGTAAAAACGTAGTACTTGGTACGTACGTGTTCGGATAATCTGACGGCCGTATTTACTGCCAACATATCCAGAGATCTCTTGGGTCGCTTCCCGAAGATTCACCAATGACGTATGATTCAAACTCGATTAATCTTGGATTAATTACGGAGAGACTTTATCTTGGATAAAGTACTATACATAGAGAGAGAACGATTACTTGGAATTAATCGTAAAATTATTATATTCGATATAATCATCGAAATTCGATTTCGACGCGAAATTAAAATTAGATTTTAATTCGGGCAAACGAGTTAATTTAGAATTAATTCGTTAGCGACGTAAATAATAATTTCGCTAGGCGCAATTATTTATTTAAATTCGATTTAATTAACGTCGCGACGAAAGTTCGGTATTTCGGAAATATCGAACCCGAACGCGTGAGTACGCGTGGGCCCACTTTCATTTGGGTTGTGTGGGGCCCACATGACACATGTCATTTTATGCATTATTTAATTGTTAATACATTGCGAGGTGATAGTGTACAATACACTCAATGGTTTTGCATGGAGTTTGAGTGTTTGACACTCTAAGCCATTGCATGATTTGTGTCATAAGTTTATTATTATTTAATAAATATTATGGCATAAATATAAATTGATTTTTGTAACAAAAATCATAACACTCTTCCTCTCCCTCTCATGACCGAAACTTCACTGCAGTTTTGGCTCTCCATTTTTCTTCCATTTTCTTAAGAACTTGTGAAGAAAGTGTATAAGTTTAGAACTTTAATACACATCTTTGGCTAGCACCATCAAGGGATCGTACAAAGGTGTTATGGGAAACTAATCTTTGAGCTTGGAGTGATCAACAAAGCTTGGAGCTTCTTTTCCTTGGCCGAATCATCCAAAGCACAAAGGAGGTGGTTTTATTTCATCAACGCATCCGCAATCCGATCTTTGTGAGTATGATTCCGCCATACTTCATTATTGTTCATTCATTTATATATATTTGTTTGCTCTTTTGATCTTGGGACATGGATTAGAATTTCTCAACATATGTATCCCCAGGATAACCTATAATTGGAACTTATCCAATTTGGGTTTTAGTTTGGTAACATCCAAACATATGCCTAGCATACCTAAATTATCAGAAATGTGAAACCCGTTTCTTTCCCGTTCATATCTAATTTGACGTCTGTCTAACAGATTTTAATGGAACCTTATTCTAAATAATTTCTTGCATTGTTTATGTGTATCCATTGAAGGAAATGGTAGCTCAGAGCGGCTCATGATTAACTTATCATGTCCAACAAAATTCGGTTACTCTGTTTGGACACACCGTCAACTTGACGTGTTCCGGGAGGAGTCCTCATTTGAAATAATTTTTTACTCTTTCAAGTATATTAGAAACTTATTGCTTAAGTATTTTCCATTACGGTCTTACCGTGACGGTATAATACTTTAGCCGATCTGTTTGTCTATTTCGTGTCGAAACTTTAAAAGTTTCTGATTTGTGTTTCAAAAGAAACACATAACCATAACGCGATGCCACATCCGTAAAGGTCACGAAATATTCATATCCACCTCTAGCCTAGCTAGACATGGGCCCACTTGCTTCACTATGAACTAGGGCTAACAGATTGGTGGCATTTACACTTTTACCAAGTAAATAGTGTTTTAGGCATTTTGCCCAATAAACTAGATTCGTAGACTTTATTTGAATATGATCAAATCAGTCCTAGTACCCACTCTTCAAAAGTGTGGATATACGAGTCTTGTTTGATTGTGTCCCATACAACAATGCCACATTTAAGTTTCTTCTGATCAAATCAGTTTGAGCTATTTGTTTGTCATGTTTATATGTTTGAGATATTATTTATATTCAAAATATAAATATTGTTATTCACATCTAATGTGTTTATCCCAATATCATATTTTTATAATAAAACACTTTAGTGTTCTAGAATATAAAGGTTCACCCGCAGCGGGTTAAACACTGATATAGAGATAATGTATCTAGTCAAACTAGTTACATTATAACAGTTTCCTAATTTAAGTACATACCCAAAGGTAGTTCCTAAACTTAGGTATCTACGATTAAAACAACGATTTTCGTCCCATTTCCATTTGGCAGATAAATCTCTATGGAAGTCAGTATCCTGCTCAAAGCAGATTCTGAACACCAGTATATATTTATGTACCACACTAAGTATTTAAAATCTAATTTTAATATTAATAGTGAACATAATTTGACAAACATATTTGAAGTCAGAGCCTAGCTCGTCTTCAATTCCTTCATGTCTGCTTTGTCCAAACGGCAGTCACGCTTCCGCGATCCCGTTTGCCAGAATTTAGGCAGACATTTTGGGATATGTCCTTTATCTTCCCAGAAGACTATAATGATTTTGCCTTTGCCCTTTTCACATTCCAGTAGCCTTTGGCCAAACCTCGGGTTTCTAGAATATCGAAGTGAGGTGCGTCTTGCGCTAGTTGCCTAATTGCAAAGTTTTGACTTTGTCTCCTTGAGAATAGTCATTAACTCTCCAAGAGTTATTTATTGCAATTTAGTACTTCTAAAATCTAAATATAGATTTATGAAGATCCTTCAATTTCATCATCATACTTTAAGGATCTAATCCTTAGTTCTGATTCAAAATTAAGGAGTCTACTGCGACAAGCTTAATGGATTAAGCACTAAAGTTATCATTACATAAATCTTCCAAAGATTATGCTCTACTATTTGCTTAACTCCGGGCTTAGGCATAATATATTATTTTATCAAATAAAGTAACTTATTATTTTCCAGGACCATCCTGAAATTTTTCCCAATTTGAAAATTAAACCATTTAAATACATTTTCCTTAGGATTATGTTTTCAATGTCAATCTTTCAATTTTATCTTGATTCTAATAGTCCAACTATTTAATCAACGATTTAGGTACTATTTATTATAATGATTACAATAGTCCAACTATTTAATCAACAATAATTTAATAGATTAATATCAATTATATTGATTACTATAATCCAATTATAAAATCAACTAAATGAATAGTTTGAATATAGTCAACTATTTATTAAAACAATAATTTAAATATTAGTCCAACTAACATTTAATAATTGACGAATGATATTTATGATTGAGCGCGTATGGCAAGTAATTTAAATGAATATTGCAAATTCAATTCTTGCCTCCCACTATTTTTCGATGAGCCTCTAACCCTCTGTCGAGTACTCGGGAAACCGTGTTTCCTAGTGGGCTAGGATCCCGTTAAATATCACACAATATTGACTTTGGCCAACAAATTGTATGATAATTAACTAGGTAGATCTCTAAGATCGATTGGATCCAATCCAATTCCTAGATCCGGTAGGGGGACATCCAAGTCCGAAACATATATCTTATATATGCCAATACATCCAATGTATTACCTAACATTTTTTCTCTGAATCAACTAAGCCTAGGCTTTGGCACAACAAACTTAGTGATCCCAGTTAAGCGCGACCCATTGACCAAGGAAAGCTTCGTAATCAATGTCGATGGACAAGAAGTGGTCTTCACTTTCGCCAACAAACCACAACTTGGACAAGACACCGATATGGAACAAAGCTCTCGTGATTCAAACACATCCTCGACGGACAAAGGCCTTGACTTTGTCCAACAAGCCAATGCCAGTCTCAGATCTTGAGTGAGAATCACTCAATGGAAGGAAAGACGCTTAATATTTTGCGAGGGTTTTTCGAGTGCAAATTGGCAACCAATTTATTATCTTTGTTAAGGTCTCATCATCATACACCCTTAAACATGCATTCTAAATACATAATAAAGCGCGTATAAATAAATAATAATGATATGCGGATGGATACTTTACACATTGATCCTAGATCAAATCTCTCAATTTCTCTCTCCCGCTAGCACATGTATTTACTTCTACCCGTTACACTACACTTCTAAAGAAACCTCATTTACATTGAGAGGAATAGGTGAGAAGAGAATACAAAGAATATGGAGGTAATAAGGCTGGACACGCAGGTCCAATTTAATAAATCAAATTTATTACAACAATTTCTAAAATTGTCCCACCCATCTAATATCCATCCGATATACATTATTCATGCATCGCAACCATGTATTCACACAAACATGTTATCAATCAATGTAATCAAATTAATTATTTGATAATTAATGACCATCCAATGTTCAAACAACGATTTGATTTTGCTCGAGTCAAGTTCGTTTTGCGAATAAGTACTCAAAGTATGAATTCTCGAATTAAATTAAACTATATCATTAAATCCAATTTAATATGCATTCAATTCTAATTCGCTATTTAATTCCAAATTAAATACTACACTTTATTAATGAACTTTTACGACTTAAATTCCAAATTTAATCGTTACGGGTCTCAAAGCCCGATTAACGTCCAACGTCAATTTAATTAAAGTCCAATGGGCTTTTAATTAATTTCTTAAGCGTGGACTTTGGTCAACTCGGGTCAAACCGATAACCAAATCCCAATCCGGGAATTACCCCATAAGCCCATAAATCAATTTTGGCCCATTAGGCCCAATTAAACTTTAAAGATCCATTAAGTCGCATTTGGGCTTTATGGAAGCGGTTTTGGGCCCAATTGGATCCAACAATTTAGCCTAAACCCAACTTGGTACAACCAAGCCCAATAAACCCAATAACAACATTAAAAGCCCAAATCCAATTTTAAGGCCCAAATAATTAAATTACAAAATCCAATTTCTCATTTAATTAAACTAAAGTGTATAGCATTATTAATTACCCAAATCAATATTTCCAAAACACCAATTTGTACAATTAATCATGCTCATTAATATTAAATCATGTCCAACAAAATTTAATTAAAATCAAACCCAATACATGATTTATCATTCTCGGCAATCATAGGGAATTTTAAATCGATTTCGATTTCAATCCAATTGAATCCACAATCAATATTAAATCAACATTCCTAATTGATTCAAGTCATCCAATGATCAAAAATCAAAAAATTCCAAGACTAAATAGGGTATAAGGCATTCGGCCAACACAAATTTTGGGCAAAAAATTGATGCAATCCAATTTCATGAAATTGATCAAATCAAACTTCAATTCAACATGTTTTAAGCATACTCAATCATCCAATTCAACCAACCAATCATGCTTGAAAATATTTTACCCAAATTTTAACCCTCAATCAAATTCATGCCCAACCTTGCTCTAGATGCATTGTTGGTTTCTTTTAAGGTCCCAAGATCATAAACAAGCATGAAAATGTGTGAATACAAATCAGCGAAGTTACGGAATACTCACATCGATCGGTTGAGCGACGCTTTGATGAACAAAACTCAAATTCTGCTCCCTCCAGGGTCACGGCAGTGACAGTTTGCAGCTCACTGGTTTGGCTCGGTTTTGGTCCTTCGTCAAGCTCCAAGCTTCGTCGAACGATTCCCGGCTCATGGGTGGACTTCCCTATCACCTTCGCATGTCTCTCGGAGTGCTAGCTCTCTTGATTTTTGGCACAAAAACCAAGTACTCTTGCTTCACTTCTCACGGTTTTGCAAACCAGAAACCAGAAAAATATTCAGCCAGAAAGATGAAGAGAAAGAGAGATGAAGTGTTGTGTGATGGTTGGTAAGAAAAGTGTATCTAATACATAATTATTTTACTTTCCGAAAATCAAATAATTGATTCAAAAATGAAAACAAATACCAAACATTAAAAATATATTAAATGTCTATCACACATCACACTTGAGTGTATTACACTCCACCATCAATTCACATCAATCAATCAAATCAAGTGACAAGTTGCCACATCACTCAAAGTGACTAATGATTTGACGCTTGATGCGACTAACGATTTGATTCTTGATTTGACTTGCGTGCCGCACTCGAATTCGAAATGCGAATGCGCTCGCAAATAATCCCGGGCTCGGTTTCACTAATTCCAAATTAACGAATTTTCCGTTGAGTCGTAATTAAATGATTACGCCTAGCGAAGTCACTATTCACGTCGCCAATGAATTAATTCTAAATTAATTCATTCGCCCGAATTAAAATCTAATTTCATTCCGCGTCGAAATCTAATTTCGATTTATATCAAATATATTAATTTATCGATTAATTCCAAATTAATCATTATCTCTCTTTATTGATATTTTATCCTAGATAAAATATCTCCGCAATTAATCCCAGATTAATTTTCTCTCTCTCTTCTAATTAATCCCAGATTAATTTAAAGTGCGAGTCATACGTCATCGGTGAATCTTTGGGAAGCGACCCATGAGATCCCCGGATATGTTGGCAGTAAATCGGTCGTCGGACTATCCGAACACGTAAGTACCTCGTACTACGTTTATACCGATTTACAAGACAAGGTTGGCTTCTAGCAAAGCGTCATGCCTACCCAATTCTCCAGAAATATCCTTACAGGAATAAAGGATCTATATCAGGCGTAGTATACGTAGTATTGCGTATGTTGATCCAGTATCGGATGATCACGTGCTAGGCCTGGGGCTGGAATTGTGTATGCCCCGTACGAAGCACATGTCGGATGTCTGGTAACTAGTCTCTATAATTGGATAAACATAACCTTGTCATTTTATCCCAATGACTGCAGTACTTAAGTACTAGTACCGTATCCTACGTGACCATCATCTCATATGACTGGAGTGACACTTCCGTCTTGACATCACACCCAACACACTACGATTCTCAATATACCCAGCATTGGCGTACACAGAACCTGTTAAAGTCCTAGACGACCGCAACCAAAGTATATTGATTGTCGCAAGTATTAGCGGTGCAAGTCTCAGGTTAAGACCAAATACACCTACCCTGATTTCGGACTTCCATAGACACATAGTCATACTACCAATGGAATTCCGATGGGGTCTATCCAAAGCGAAGCTGTTTCCCGTACCATCGGTAAAACACAACCTCCTATTACACTTGCATGAGTATCCTATACCCAAATATATGAGAATTATGCCGTTGTGCTCTCACAACGCGCACAAGTGTAATACTAGTCTTTTGCGTATTTATCGATGTCCAATCTCGATAATACTCTGACTATGGATATTTAATGATTTATCCTTCGTGGACTGATATTGTCTCATATCATTCTCAATCCAAGAACAAATCATAGGGACCTCCTATCATTTATATATCTAGGTGATCTAATCACAAATGATAAGAGAGCAATCTCATTTGTCACATAGTTAATTTGTACAACAACACCATGATCTGTACAAATAGTGACGCTATGGGTCATAATTGTCCAACAATCTCCCACTTTGCCTATAGCCAGTCACTCGAGTGTCTTACACCCGAACTATGTACGGTTGGCTCAAACTGCTGAGAAAAGGATTTCATCAGCGGATTTGCATGATTATCATCTGATGGGATTTATTCGATCATCACATCGCCACGATGTATGATCTGAACGAATCAGATGAATATCGAAGAAGGTATCTGGATCGTTGATGAGACCATTAATTCTTTAGCCTGTGCTGACGCCTAGCTCAGCTACTAACAGAATTATATCTAATCTAATAAGATTTTGTTATCGACCCAAATGGCTTCTATTGTCGCCTCAGCTCAGTAGTAATAACCCGCATTTGCTGTTTATTCGGTAACAGTATCTTGCTTGGAAGATTTCCAGCTCACTATTCTGTCATTCAAACTGTATAGTACCGTTTGTGACTTATAGTCATTTTTATCGGTTTAGAGAAACTTAAAGTGGTGATCACAGTCACTTCAAGTTCTCCATCTCCACAGATTAAGACAGCATCCTTAGTTCTCTAAGATACTAACGGATGTTCTTAATATCAATCCAGTGACTATCACTTAGATTGGCATGTTTGTGAATCCATATGCTCAAAGCGTATGAGACACCAGGTCGCGTACATTTTTCAATGTACGATTTCTCAGAGAGTTTTCTCGAAAGCCAAGCTCTCATCGATAGTTATATGGGAATATTATTTCCAAGAAATGACATATTATCATTATTTATAGGACAACCACTGTTAGTGCTCTCCCACTAACCTCCTTATATACACAAGAATCTTTTCGTTTTGAATTAAATCATAACCATTTTTATCACATCAAAACGACAATTCTAAGAACCTATGCTTGCTTCAATCCAAACATGGATCGAATAACCTGCAAACCTTGTTTGCTTGTTATGGTACGACAAAACCGACAGGATGTTGTAAACATCCTCCGAAAGGTTTCCTTTTCAGGATAGTGATTTTTCCGTTAAGCTGTCATATTTCATACATGAAACATGCAGCTTTAGCAAGCATTATCCAAATGGATTTACCGTGGCAACAGGTAAAAGGTTGAATCGTAATCAACACAATGTTGATAACGATACCTTTCCACTACAAGCCTAGCTTTATACGTTGGTATGTTGCCTTCCATGTATGTTTTCCTTGAAGATTTATATAGTACCAATAGGCACAATGCCTTGCGGTACATCAACTAGTATCCAAACTTGTTGATATACATGGAATCTGTTTGGGACTTATGGCACTTTGCCATAATAGGGTGTCGATACCTTGTATCACTACCTCATACGTAGTCAGTTGGTATTCCTCAATAAGATAGACATCTTTATGAGGTGAGATCAGAAACCCATACCCCAGGTTGTTTTCTAACTCTCTCCGACCTACGCGGTTCTTGTGTATTCGAAGATTACTGGTATAGTTTCATCATTGATGAACTATTTGTGTTCCATTAAGATTCAGTGCCTAGAATAGTATTACTCCAATTTTCATCGAGTTTTATTATCATCCCACTTACCACTGCATATCGGTATTCCTCTTAGGAAATCTGCATGGTGAGATACAAGCTAATTGTTCTCTTGTGAGATGTATAAGTACTATACTTATGTATCCCTAGGATAACCTATAATTGGAACTTATCCAATTTGGGTTTTAGTTTGGTAACATCCAAACGTATGCCTAGCATACCCAAATTATCAGAAATGTGAAACCCGGTTTCTTTCCCGTTCATATCTAATATGACGTCTGTCTAACAGATTTTAATGGAACCTTATTCTAAATAATTTCTTGCACTGTTTATGTGTATCCATTGAAGGAAATGGTAGCTCAGAGCGACTCATGATTAACCTTATCATGTCCAAAAAAATTCGGTTACTCTGTTTGGACACACCGTCAATTGACGTGTTCCGGGAGGAGTCCTTATTTGAAAGAATACTTTACTCTTTCAAGTATATTAGAAACTTATTGCTTAAGTATTTTCCATTACGGTCTTACCGTGACGGTATAATACTTTAGCCGATCTGTTTGTCTATTTCGTGTCGAAACTTTAAATGTTTCCGATTTGTGTTTCAAATGAAACACATAACCATAACGCGATGCCACATCCGTAAAGGTCACGAAATATTCATATCCATATCCACTCT
>SKCR01018122.1:0-20472 GCA_019454045.1 Zanthoxylum bungeanum | reverse complement strand
GCTCTTCTCTTTTTAGTATATGTGATTTTTCCTAAATCAGGCAGATGTGAAATAAAAGGATCAAATGACTCACCTGCCAATCGGACCCGTGCTTCAATAATCCAACGAATGACAGTAGGAATACCTTTGATCATCAGTAATCTTATCCGTTCCAAGCGAGCTTTGTAAACTTTAATCATAGATTTTTTAGGGAGAAAAGGAAATTGCTTGTGAAGATTTGCGAGAACTTCTTCCATTCTGAAATAACTTAACCTGCAAAAACTAAACACACAAAATTAAATCACACCAAATCACAATATTTACACAAATTACATGGGTTGCCTCCCAGCTAGCGCTAAGTTTAACGTTGTCAGCTAGACGTGACTGCTCGAACGTTATGCTAGATCTGAAAGTGTGACACTTTCATTTTGTCACTCAATGATTCTCCCCAGTAGTGTTTGACACGCTGACTGTTAACCTTGAATGTGTTGTTGGGGTTGGGATCCAGTAACTCAACAACTCCATATGGTAAAACCTGAGTGATCACAAAGGGTGACCTGACCACCTTGATTTTAACTTTCCAGGGAAAAGTTTCAACCTCGAGTTGTACAACAACATCTGCAGCATTGGTTCCAACTGTTTGTGCACTATTTTTCGGTCATGCCATTTCTTGGTCTTTTCTTTGTACAATCTGGCATTCTCATAAGCCTGTAGGCGAAATTCCTCCAATTTATTGAGTTGATGAAGTCTTTTCTCTCCTGCAGCTTGTGGATCAAGATTCAACTTCTTCAGTGCCCAGTACGCCTTGTGTTCAAGCTCAACTGGCAGATGGCATGCTTTCCCAAACACCAATCGATATGGTGACATACAAATGGGTGTCTTGTAAGCTGTCCGATTTGCCCATAATACGTCATCTAATTTTGTTGAACAGTCCCTCCTTGTTGATCCAACGGTTCTCTCCAAGATTATTTTGATTTCTCTATTTGAAACTTCAACCTGTCCATTTGACTGTGGATGGTAAGCAGTGGCAACCTTATGAGTAACTCTATATTTGGATCGGAGTACATCAAAATATCTGTTGCAGAAATGTGTGCCACCATCACTGATAATTGCCTTATGTGTTCCGAAGCGAGTGAAAATATTCTTTTTAAGGAATTTAATCACTACTTTTGAATCATTGGATGGCAGTGCATTTGCTTCAACCCATTTGGAGACGTAATCTACTGCAACCAGGATGTACAAGTTTTTGAATGAAGGACAAAGGTCTCATAAAATCAATACCCACACATCGAATATCTCCACTTCCAGAATGTTTTACAATGGCCCTTCATTTCTCCTCGAAATATTCCCCGTTCTCTGGCACCTGTCACATTGAAGAGTAAGTAGATAAGCATCTTTAAAAAGTGTGGGCCAGAACAAACTTGATTGTAGGATTTTTGCTGCAGTTTTATTCCCGCTGAAGTGTCTGCCATATGGTGATGAATGATAGTGCTATAAACACTGTTAACCTCCTCCTCCTGTGGAACACATCATCTCAGTAGTTGATCAGCACAACGTTTGAACCAGTATGGCTCATCCCAGACATAATGCTTGACTTCTTTGAAGAATTTCTTCCTTTGCTGAGTTGTCCATTCCAACGGCCATTTTCCTGATACAATGAAGCTGACATAGTCAGCATACCAATAGGCATCCTGCTGTTTCATGGCAAACAGCTGTTCATATGGAAAAGTTTCTTTGATTGTCAGTTCTTTGCCAGTTGTTTCTCCATTCTCAAGCCTCGATAAATGATCTGTTACTTGGTTTTCTATCACTTTCCTATCTCGAATCTCCACGTCAAAGTCTTACAAAAGAAGTATCCAACGGATCAATTTGGGTTTGACATCTTTCTTTGCGATCAAGTATTTGATTGGTGAATGATCTGTGTAGACCACCACTTTGGGACCCAGCAGATAAGAGCGAAATTTGTCAAAGTGAACACAACTGCAAGCAATTCCTTTTCAGTGGTTGTGTAGTTGAGTTGAGCTTTATTCAAAGCTCTGCTGGAGTAGTAAATGGTGTGGAAAATTTTTTCTTTACGTTGTCCCAAAACTACACCTACAGTAAAATCACTAGCATCGCACATCACCTCAAATGGAAGGGTACAGTCTGGTGCTACAATGATGGGAGCAGAAACCAGCTTCTGTTTTAAGATCTTAAAAGCTTCTTGGCATTCTTTGGTGAAGTTGAAGGGCACATCCTTCTCCAGAAGATTGCAAAGAGGTTTAGCAATCTTGGAAATGTCTTTGATAAATCTCATGTAAAAGCCAGCATGACCAAGAAAACTCTGAATCCCTTTGACAGATGTTGGTGGAGGTAGTTTTTCAATTGTCTTGATCTTTGCTTGTCTACTACCTCAATTCCCTTTTATGAAATTCGATGTCCAAGAACAATACCTTCATGTACCATGAAGTGGCATTTCTCCAAATTAAGAACCAGGTTTGTATCTTCACACCTTTGTAACACTTGTTCCAAATTTTGTAAACAGTGGTCAAAAGAGTCTCCAAATACAGAGAAATCATCCATGAACACCTCCATACTATGATCCAACATGTCTGAGAAGGTAGCCCTCATGCAACACTGAAATGTGGCAGGGGAATTACATAATCCAAATGGCATCCTGCGGAAAGCAAAAGTACCATAGGGACATGTAAATGTGGTTTTCTCCTGATCTTCTAGGGTGATAACAATCTGATTGTACCCTGAGTATCCATCCAGAAAGTAATCGTACTCATGTCCCGCTAATCTATCCATAATTTGATCAATGAATGGCAGAGGAAAATGATCATTTCTAGTGGCTTTGTTCAGCTTTCGGTAGTCCATACATACTCTCCATCCAGTCACCGTTCTTGTAGGAATCAACTCGTTCTTTTCATTTGTGACTACAATAATTCCTCATTTCTTTGGCATACACTGCTTAGGACTCACCCAGGTGCTATTTGAGATAGGATAAATGATGCCAACATCCAACTATTTGATGATTTCTTTCTTCATGACTTCCTTCATGATTGGATTCGATTGAGTCTCCGTTGATGCTTCACTGTGGGTTTGTACTCGTCATTCATCAGGATCTTATGCATGCAAAATGATGGACTAATGCCTCAGATGTCAGCTATAGTCCAGCCAATGGCTTTCTTGTGTTCTCGTAACACTCTCAGCAACTTTTCTTCCTGCTCCAATGTTAGCAAAGAAGAAATAATAACAGGTAATTCAGAAGAGTTTCCAAGAAATGCATACCTGAGATGGCTTGGATGTAACTTCAGCTCCAACTGAGGTGGTTCTTCAATCGAAGGCTTGATTCGATCTTTCTTCGCGAGTTCCAGATTCTCCACTTGTGGTGTTGATTTGAAACGGAGTGGCTTGTCAAGATAGTTGATACATTCCATAATTTCAGCATCTAGCTCGCTGTCAGTCATGTTGGTGATGCAAGCTTCAAGTTTATCCGCGAGAATTGTATCAGTATCCTGAATTAGACTATCAACAACATCAATTCTGAAACATTCTTCCACATTTTCTTCACTCGGGAATTTTATGGCTTTGAAAACATTGAAGGTAACTTCTTGGTCCTGAACTTTCATGGTTAGTTCTCCTTTTTGCACATCAATCACAGTTCGACCTGTAGCCAAGAATGGTCTCCCAAGAATGATAGGTACATCTTTGACTTCTTCCATGTCAAGGATAATTAAATCTGCTAGAAGAATGAGTTTGTCAACTTTGACCAGTACATCTTCAACGACTCCTCTTGGAAATGCGAGCGTTCAACCAGCAAGTTGCAAAGAGACTGAGGTAGGCATTGCTTCTCCAATTTGCAATTTCCTGTAAATTGAAAAAGGCATTAAATTAACACTTGCACATAATCACATAAAGCCTTACCGATATAATGTTCTCCAATGGTGCATGAGACTGTGAAACTGCCAGGATCTTTCAACTTTGGGGGAAGTTTCCTCTGAATGATGGCACTGCATTCCTCCATCAATGCTACTGTCTCGTAGTCTCCTAATCTCCGTTTTCGTGAAAGAATATATTTCATGAATTTTACATAGCTGGGCATTTCTTCCAATGCTTCTGCAAATGGGATGTTGATGTGCAGCTTTTTGAAAACTTCAAGGAATCGAGCAAACTGCTTATCCAGTTTGTTTTTCTGAAGACGCTGTGGAAAAGGTGAAGGTGGAGTGATATGTTCATTTTTCTTTTTCCTTTGCTTCTTTTTCCTCCATCTGTGGAACTGCATCTTTTGGAACTTCTTTAATTGTTGCCTTGATTCCAACATCTTTGTTGATTTCAGTACCGCTTTTCAAGGTAATGGCTTGACATTGTTCCTTCCCTCAGTTCCTTGGATTTCCTGTGTTGCTAGGAAGATTTTCTGGTGGTCTGTAACTCTGAGCATTGGCCAGTTGTCCAATTTGATTCTCCAGTGATTTGATAGAAGCTGATTGGCTCTGAAAGATAACATAATATGCTGTTTGTTGCTTTTTGAACATCTCTGCAATCCATTCTTTCATTTCTGGTTCTTTTTCAAACTCCTGGCTTTTGTTCTGTTGCTGGAATCTAGGTGGTGGATAATTCTTTTATCCTGAATTGTTGCTCCATGAAAAATTAGGATGATTCCTCCACCCTGGGTTGTAGGTGTTGGAATATGGATTGTTCCTATGTTTGTCGAAATTATTGACATAATTCACCGTCTCTTAAGTTGGTTTAGTTCTGGTGATCCTCCATATGGTGAACTTGTGGATCTAATGTTGCTTTGAGTGCTGAGAGTCTCCATGAATTTGCATATCTGATCCAGCTTGGCACTGACTGCTGTATTTTCTCCAACTTCATAAATTTATGCAATTCTTTAAATCATGCTCATTACTGTTGGCCACAAGGAATTTTTGTTGGCCATTTCTTCAATTAGGTCCCAGGCTTGATCTTCTCCTTTTGCCATCAAAGCTCTTCCAACAGCAGCATCATTGTGGTTCTCATTAGTCCAGAAAGTCCAGTATATAATGTTTGGACTTGAAGCCATTTTGGAATCTCATGGTGAGGACATTTCCGGAGCAAATATTTTTACCTTTCTCAAGCTTCATAAGAGTCTCTGAATCAAGTTGTACAAAAGATGTGATGTCATTCCTCAACTTTGTTGTTCTGGCTGGTGGAAAGTACTTTGCAAGGAATTTGGTGGCTAGTGTGTTCCAAGTGTGATGGAATCAGCTGGTAAATGAATGTAGCCAAGCTTTAGCTCTGTCTTTCAAGGAATGTGGAAAAACCCGCAGTCTCATTCCTTCTTCAGCTCCTTGGTTATAATTGAAGGTGCCGCAAACTTCCAGGAAGTTGCTGATGTGGGCATTAGGATCTTCAGTTGCATTCCCCCCAAAATGAACTGACTGCTGAATCATCTGAATGCATGTTTTGATGTCACACGTATTTGTTGGCAAGGGAGGAAGTACAATACAAGAAATGAAGCCATCCACCACCGGAATGGTTCTGTCTCGAATGGGAATTGGTGGTGCGACCTCCAAAGGTTCAAGTTCCATGTTAACGATTGCTTCTTGGCCTTCTCGTCTTTCCCTTCTCAACCGTCTGATGGTTCTTTCAATCTCTGGGTCAAGCGGTCGGATTTCAAAGCTTCTGGTTCGTCTCATGTAGTGTCTGAGAACCTGAAACACAAGAAAAAAAACAATAATTAAAAAGAAATTAGATACAAGTAAAGGTATCTAACCTCAAAACTAATAGTGATAGATAAATAAGTCCCCGACAACGGTGCCAAAAACTTGACCGATGTAATCACACGCGTATAACGCAAGCGCACGTATTGTTCAAGTAGTATAAAATATATCGATCCCATGAGAACTTAATACCTAATCTATTAATTTTATGAGGTCAAATGATTACTAGTATCTAACAGGTTGATTGATTGGTTGAAATGGTGATTTTAAATTAAAAATATAAAAACAAGTAAATATTACGTGAGAGTAGATTAAAGAAAGTTCAAATTTATAAGACTATCCAGGGTTGTGAATCTTTCCAATATCTTTTAAAAGTTGAAGTGGTTATTTTATGTTTGTGTAATAAATCGGTTTACTAACCTGGAACACGAAATTATGCAAAAGCCTATGTCGATAGTCGGATGCAAATGTTAGACAATTATGACCCATAGCGTCACTATTTGTAAAAGACATTGTGGTTTTCGCACAAATTAATTATGTAGCAATGAAATTGCATTTTATCATTTTGTAATTTGATTACTTGATATATAAATGATAAAAGTCCTTATGATTAGTTCCGGATTATAAGATATGAGACAATATCAATCCATAAAGGTTTAATCATTAAATTATCCCTAGTCGTAGTATTATCGAGATTGGACATCGATAATACGGAATAGACTAGTATCGCACTTGTGCGTGTTATGGAAGCGTAACGACATAGTTCTCATATATTTAAGTATTGGATACTTATGCAAGTGTGATAGGAGGTTGTGTTTACCGATGGTACGGAAACAGCTTCGCTCTGGATAGACCCCGAGGAATCCCATTGGTAGTATGACTATGTGTCTATGGGAATCCGCATCAGGGTACATGTATTTGGTCTTAACCTGAGACTTACATCGATAGTACTTGCGACAATCAATACGCTTTGGTTTTGGTCATCCAGGACTTTAACAGGTTATGTGTACGCCTTTTCTGGGTTTATTGAGAATCGTAGTGTATTGGGTGTGATGTCTAGATGGAAGTATCACTTCAGTCATATGGAGATGATGATCACGCAGGGATACAGAACTGGTACTCTAAATGGTTGCAACCATCGGGATAGTATGACAAGGTCATGATTATCCAATTTGAAGAGACTAGTTGCTTGTAATTCGATATATGCTTCGTACGGGGCAGACACTATTCCAGCCCCAGGCCTTGCATGTGACATCCGGTACTGGATCGCTATACGTAATACTACGTATACTACGCCTGATATAGATTACATATTCCATTAAGAATATTTCTGGAGAATTGGGTAGGCACGGTGCTTTGCTAGAAGCCAACCATGTCTCGTAAATCGGTAAAAACGTAGTACGAGGTACGTACGTGTTCAGATAGTCCGACGACCGGATTTACTGCCACATATCCAGGGATCTCTTGGTCGCTTCTCGAAGATTCACCGATGACTTATGATTCGAACATAATTAATCTTAATTAATTACGGAGATATTTTATATGGGATAAAATACTATTTGAAGAGAGAGAAACGATTAATGCAAATTTTGGCTTTTAATGCAAATTTTGGCTCCAAAATGTGGTTTGACTTTTTGAAAGTATATACCAAATTTTGGTAAAGGTTTTGCATTATTGTTTTTAGAAAACAAATACAAAAAAAAAAAAAAAATTCTCTCTCTCTTCTAGCTCTGGCCGTGAGCTTCTCCAACAAGAAGAGTAATTATTTCTTTCCCCAAATCTTGCTAGCACACTAGAAGAATCAATACAAGGTGATAGGGAAATGTAGACAACAGAAATCGGCGACGCTGTTCTAGGCTCGCGGCCTAGTTGGGAAGTACGAAATAACATGGAGTCGCCACCCGGTGTGAACCGGGACAAAGATTTAAGGCCGCACTCACCCCTCGCAAGGGAAGACCTCAAACCGTTGGGTTCGGAATGGTCCCTTACTTATGTCACTTATGATGATATAATTTGTGCAATAAATCAACCGAGTCTACTCAATAATCATGCTCAAGGGTACTTAGATCTAACATGCTTCCATCTAACTAATTCCTAATCTAAGTTTGCATGCTTGAAAGTAAATTTTTTAAACGGAAAACATGCGACATAACACAACGAGCATTTTAAGCCATTAACCAAAATAAACAAATAACTAATAAACATAACATAAACTAAACAAAGCATCATGCATAAAGAATAAAGAAACGACATGCCTAAATAACATAATCATGCTTCGAACATTAAATAATAAACTAAATTAAATCATGCTTAAAATAATAAATAAACAACCTATAAACTACAACATGCTCAAATACAAATTTGGATGAGACGAAATATATGTATCTTAAGTGGTACATGGCGTTGTATCCCGAGTGCAGACCGCAATACCGTCCATTCGGAATCGGCTACAGAATTTACGTCCGGGTTTCCATCCGATATACCACAAAAGAGAACACACATCCCGCTCATCCAACAATCACATCATGCCTCAAACGACTCTCATGCAATAATATTTTAAAATAAATAAAATGAAATGAAAGATGATAAATAAAAAGGTGCCCTCAGGTCTAACCTCTTTTGTTGTCCAAGAAAGGGCGTTACACGTCCGTTGGAAGGGTGAATGATCCGCAACTCTTTTGGTTCACTAACTCAACGTTTTTCCTCACTGTTTTGCTATTCGGGCTGCTGTTTTTTACTCCGTTTCGCTGCTGTTTTTGCTGTTTTTTCAGGTCACTGTTTTGGTCGTTTCGGGGACTGTTTTGAGTGATTTTGAAGGCTAATGGGGCTGCGGTTTTGAGGGGTTTTTTGGGGGTGTTTATGCAGTTTTTTTAGTGTTGTTTTCTGGGCTGTTTTGGGGGTTAAATAGGCGTGAAAAACTGGCAGTGCAGTGAGACAGAATGCAGCAGTGAAGGAAGGGGATATGCGGCAGTTTTAAGGCTTATTTCAGGGGAATTTGCGGCACATTAAGGGGGAATTGTTGGTGCGATTTTGGGCAGTAAAAGGGGCTTGAATTGAGAAGTAAGGGGCTGTATTTGGCGTGCAGTGAAGGGGGAATTCACAGGGCAGTTCTCAGCTGTGAATGAAGGTAGATGCGTTGGTGTTGGAAGGTGGTGTGGGTGTGAATATGAAGGCTGTGCAGGAAGTGTTTGTGGCGTGAATAATGAGGGCTTTACTGTGTGTTTCTTGTGTGAATCTGCCAGGGTTTGAATGTGTGGAGAGGGGTTATTTTAATCGGCAAGGGGATGGGTTTTACCTTGTTGGGGAAGGAATAAGATTTGTAAGATATTCTTTTAATAAAATGTGATAGGGGAAATCTTTAATTAAGGGAAGTGATTTGATTTTTCATTTTAGTTAAGGATATGATTTAGTTTAATTAGGCAAGGAATCCATGGGATTTAATTTGAATATTTTAATTTGGGAAATGAATTTTAATTTGTGACATGTGTTTTATTTAATTTAATTGGATTATTTAGTTTAGGGATGTGATTAATTTAATTTAATTAAGTTTAATTTAATTAGTTTTAATTTAATTTGTGACATGTATTTTAAATGTTTTAATTATTTAATTTGTGAGATGTGTTTTAAATGTTTTAATTATTTTTGGATGTGATTTAATGGGTTTGGTGTGTTTAAAAACAGAGGTCCAACAAGCGAACCCGAAGCGAAACAAGCGAGTTAAATCTGACAAAATGCTAATTTCCAACTTTACCCTTCCAACGTCCGTTTCCCGCGGCTTTCACAACTAAAGAGGTAGTGTCTCCATACGAGACTCATCATCGGGCTGATATGCAAAAATGCAATGCCTACAGTCGCCCCCACTTTGATGGGACTTGTGCAGTGTGTGACAATGAAAATCCTATCAAAGTACGTGCAATGCATTTTTACTTACCTGGCTCGCCAGCTGTCACCTGGTCTGCCTGCTGTGCTGAGTTGATAATACTAAACCCCGTACCTAGGGCGTCGCGGTTGTGTCTCCATACCTAGAGTGTTGCAGTGATGATGTTGGTTGTCTGGATGCTAACCCCGTACCTAGGGTGTCGCAGTGACGTCTCCGTACCTAGAGAGCCACAAATGTCTGAATAATCCACATGTCGTACCTGGCGTGCTAACCCCGTACCTAGGGCATCGCTGTGGTCTGAATGCTAACCCCGTACCTAGGGTGTCGCAGTGACGTCTCCGTACCTAGAGAGCCACAAAATGTCTGAATAGTCCACATGCCGTACCTGGTGTGCTAACCCCGTACCTAGGGCGTCGCTGTGGTCTGAATGCTAACCCCGTACCTAGGTGTCGCCGAGTGACGAAGTAGTGACGCAGTGACGTCTCCGTACCTAGAGAGCCACAAAATGTCTGAAGAGTCCACATGCCGTACCTGGCGTGCTAACCCCGTACCTAGGGCGTCGCTGTGGTCTGAATGCTAACCTTGTACCTAGGGTGTCGCAGTGACGTCTCCGTACCTAGAGAGCCACAAAATGTCTGAATAGTCCACATGCCGTACCTGGCGTGCTAACCCCATACCTAGGGCGTCGCTGTGGTCTGAATTCTAACCCCGTACCTAGGGTGTCGCAGTGACGTCTCCGTACCTAGAGAGTCACAAAATGTCTGAATAGTCCACATGCCGTACTTGGCGTGCAACCCCGTACCTAGGGTGTCACTGTGGTCTGAATGCTAACCCCGTACCTAGGGTGTCGCAGTGACGTCTCCGTACCTAGAGAGCCACAAAATGTCTGAGTGCTAACCCCGTACCTAGGGTGTCGCGGTGACGCCTCTGTACCTAGAGTGCCATAAATGTCTGAGTGCTAACCCCGTACCTAGGGTGATCTTATATCTCCATACCCGGAGTGCCGTACCTGGCTGATCTGATATCTCCATACCCGGAGTGTCGTACCTGGCCGATCTGATACTGATGTCTCCATACCTGGAGTGCCGTACCTGGCTGATCTGATACTGATGTCTCAATACCCGGAGTGCCATACCCGGAAAAACTGATGCTGATAATGATGTGGGCCTCGCCCCCATAGTGCCATACCCGACGTGTCATTCTCGGCGTGTCCATTCCCGGACTATATCTCCATTCTCGGAGTGCCATTCCCGGCGTGCCATTCTCGGCGTGTCCATTCCCGGAGTATATCTCCATTCTCGGAGTGCCATTTCCGAACTATATCTCCATTCCCAGCGTGCCATTCTCGGCGTGTCCATTCCCGGACTTTCCATTCTCGGACTATATATCCATTCTCGGAGTGCCATTCTCGGCAGAACTGATCTGATGTGATGCGGGCCTCGCCCCCAGAATGCCATGCCTGGCAGAAACTGATCTGATGCTATGTAGGCCTTCCCTCCAAAATGCCATACCCGGCAGAACTGATTTGATGTGATGCGGGCCTCGCCCCCAGAATGCCATACCTGGCAGAACTGATACTGAACCATTGTGCGCCTCGCCCCCAGAATTCCATACCTGGCAGAACTGACATTGAACCATTGTGGGCCTCGCCCCCAGAGTGTCATATCCGGCAACACTGATACCGATAATGATGTGGGCCTCGCCCCCAGAGTGCCATACCCGGCAAGATTGATACTGATGCTAATATGGGCCTCACCCCCAGACTGATGCTGATGTGGGCCTCGGTCCTGGGATTCATTCCCTGGATTCATTCCAAATTCTGACGATGTGGGCCTCAACCCTGGAATTCATTCCATGGATTCATTCCAAATTCTGACGATGTGGGCCTCGGCCTTGGGATTCATTCCCTGGATTCATTACAAATTCTGACGACGTGGGCCTCGACCCTGGGATTCATTCCAAAACTAATGATGCAGTGGGCCTCGACCCTAGGACGCATCCTAATAACTGCAACCGACAACGAGACCTCGACCTTGGGACGCATCCCAAAAACTAATGATGCAGTGGACCTCGATCCTAGGACGCATCCCAATAGCTGCAACCGAGTACGGAGGCCTCGACCCTGGGACACATCCCAATACCGCTGACAAAATATGGGCCTCGACCCTGGGACGCATCCCAAAAATGATGATGCAGTGAACCTCGATCCTGGGACGCATCCCAATAGCTGTAACCAACAACGGGGGCCTCGACCCTGGGACGCATCTCAATACCGCTGAAAAAATGTGGGCCTCGACTCTGGGACGCATCCCAATAACGCTGACAAAAGGCGGGCCTCGACCCTGGGACGCATCCCCAAACTAATATTGATGTGGGCCTTGCCCCCAAACTGATACTGACATGGGCCACACTCCAAACTGATCCTGATGTGGGCCTCGACCCTGGGACTCATCCCCAAAATTGATACTGATGCCAATGTGGGCCTCATCCCTGGGACTCATCCCCAAAACTGATACTGATGTGGGCCTCGACCTTGGGACTCATCCCCAAAACTGCTAATGTGGGCCTCGACCCTGGGACTTATCCCCAAAACTGATACTGACGTGGGCCTCAACCCTGGGATTCTTTCCCGAAACTGCTGACAATGTGGGCTTCGACCCTCTGGGATTCATTCTCGAAAACTGCTGATATGGGCCTCAACCCTGGGATTCATTCCAACACTCTGACGATGTGGGCCTCGACCCTGGGACTCATCCCCAAAACTGAAACTGATATGGGCCTCAACCCTGGGACTCATCCCCAAAACTACTACTCATATGTTGCTGATTCTGGTTGGCTTGTCTTTGCCGCTTTCTCTTTTTCTTCTTTGAAACCTGTGAAAAATAAAACAAACACAAAAAAGAATGCAAAATATGTTACGTGTATGTATGCATGCATGAATGATTTTCCTATCCCGCTGGGTTAGGTTTTTCCGCCAGTTCTCCAGGTGATTGCTCGGCCTTCTCTCTAGTCTCATGACTCAATATCTTGTTACGTCCTTGATTTGCGATGTGGTAGACTGGTCGCCCCCAGTCTTTGATTTAGCTTTCTGCTTTCCGCTGCTTACACTAGGTCAAGGTGAACCATATGGTGGGGCCTTCCATATCATCATACTATATTACATGCTACGAAATAGTCCCAATAGTTATACATATCATTATCCTCAAAGAATGCTCAATAATGAAACCAGAGAACCTTCAAAACATTCGATGCAACTCAAATCCAAGTCTTTGAACAAATGATCTATGCCAGACTCAAATTGTGTGTGTGCAAATGTTCTTTCACAGCTTGATTCCTAAGTAGGCCAACTCAATGATTTTGTTTCAAAAATCGGGATCGATGTGTCAAACCAACCTAGATATCTCAATTATGCCTGCAGTTGCTTTTTTTGTGCTCAATGTGGTATGGTTTTTTTTTTGTCTCTCTCTTTTTTCTTTTCATTTTGAACTTCTTTTTTTTCTTTTCTTTTCTTTTTCTCTTTTTCTCTTTCTCTTTTTTTTTCAACACACCTACCCTTTAAGGTAGCATTTCTCCTCATGGTGGTCCTAATACTCGCCCATGGGTAGCTTCACGCTTATCAGTTATAGGTGGTTCAATTCTTTTCTTTAGAGACTTTTCTTTATTTTCAACCATACCACACATCATAGCACAAGCAAATTAGGATAGACATTTAGGCGAACGGTCATTCACCGACCTACAATTTCTTCAACTAGTCACTTTGCTAACTACTCAGGTTTTCACCGCTAAGAACCTATAATCAAGTGCTTACGAGTCTAACATAGATCAATTACTCAAATTATCAGATAAAAGCACGTCAAGGGTTTATCGTTTCTAAGGTTTCTCCCTAAAGCAATCAATTTCATCATCGGACTTATGTCTAACTATCAAGGACTAAAAACAAACATTTTTTTTTCTTCTTTTTCCTTTTTTTTTTCTTTTTTTTGTCTTTTTTTCTTCTTTTTTTTTCTTTTTTTTTGGGCCCACCATGGTCTTTCTATCCTTGCAGTAAAGTTCTCTGTTTCTCGATTTCCTTTTTCCCGATGTCAATGTTTGCTAAACTCTGCTTTGACAAGTCTTTCTTTTTTCTAACCCAACGGATATCTATGATGGCTTTTAAGACACGAGGGTTAACATGATGCATGTATGCATGAGATGCATGGGATGTATGAGACATAATATGCATGGGGTTATCAAAAGCGTAAAGGGTGGCCCCAATAGGTCATACGGCTATGGTTCACATGTGGGTTTACGGGAGTGTGGACAAAGGCTCTCGTTTGACGAAGGATTACCCACAACTAGGACTCCCCACTCAAGGGTTCAAGCGACCAAGTGAGTGCACCTTTTTATACCTCACGGTACGTGCCAATGAGTTACGGTGTGTGACTAACTGTCGAATGGATTTCCCGTTGTAGATTCCCCAGAGGGAGGGTGGAGCGAGGCTCTCTTAAGTACCCAAGCCCCTTAGGCTCTTATCGCTTGGTGTCAGGAATAAACAACGAGTCTTCCAAACTAGTCTGTCACAACGAGCTACAAATAATGATTATCTCGGTGTCTTCACAGCTTTTCCTTATGAAAAGGTAGTGAGTGAAGGAAGACATCGAACCATTACCTAGCCTTAACAATGCCTTTGGTTACACCCCTTTAACCTACTATAGAAACGGTCAACCAATGCACAAATTATACACATCACAAGACATGATTTCGGGGCCGATTCTCTATCCCCAGTGGAGTCGCCAGACTGTAGACAATAGAAATCGGCGACGCTGTTCTAGGCTCGCGGCCTAGTTGGGAAGTACGAAATAACATGGAGTCGCCACCCGGTGTGAACCGGGACAAAGATTTAAGGCCGCACTCACCCCTCGCAAGGGAAGACCTCAAACCGTTGGGTTCGGAATGGTCCATTACTTATGTCACTTGTGATGATATCATTTGTGCAATAAATCAACCGAGTCTACTCAATAATCATGCTCAAGGGTACTTAGATCTAACATGCTTCCATCTAACTAATTTCTAATCTAAGTTTGCATGCTTGAAAGTAAATTTTTTAACGGAAAACATGCGACATAACACAACGAGCATTTTAAGCCATTAAACCAAAATAAACAAATAACTAATTAACATAAACATAAACTAACAAAGCATCATGCATAAAGAATAAAGAAACGACATGCCTAAATAACATAATCATGCTTCGACCATTAAATAATAAACTAAATTAAATCATGCTTAAAATAATAAATAAACAACCTATAAACTACAACATGCTCAAATACAAATTGGATGAGACGAGATATATGTATCTTAAGTGGTACGTGGCGTTGTATCCCGAGTGCAGACCGCAATACCGTCCATTCGGATCGGCTACGGAATTTACGTCCGGGTTTCCATCCGATATACCACAAAAGAGAACAACATCCCGCTCATCCAACAATCACATCATGCCTCAAACGACTCTCATGCAATAATATTTTAAAATAAATAAAATGAAATGAAAGATGATAAATAAAAAGGTGCCCTCAGGTCTAACCTCTTTTGTCGTCCAAGAAAGGGCGTTACACGTCCGTTGGAAGGGTGAATGATCCGCAACTCTTTTGGTTCACTAACTCAACGTTTTTCCTCACTGTTTTGCTATTCGGGCTGCTGTTTTTTACTCCGTTTCGCTGCTGTTTTGCTGCTGTTTTTCAGGTCACTGTTTTGGTCGTTTCGGGGACTGTTTTGAGTGATTTTGAAGGCTAATGGGGCTCCGGTTTTGAGGGGTTTTTTGGGGGTGTTTATGCAGTTTTTTAGTGTGTTTTCTGGGCTGTTTTGGGGGTTAAATAGGCGTGAAAAACTGGCAGTGCAGTGAGACAGAATGCAGCAGTGAAGGAAGGGGATATGCGGCAGTTTTAATACTTATTTCAGGGGAATTTGCGGCACTTTAAGGGGGAATTTTTGGTGCGATTTTGGGCAGTAAAAGGGGCTTGAATTGGGAAGTAAGGGGCTGTATTTGGCGTGCAGTGAAGGGGGAATTCACAGGGCAGTTCTCAGCTGTGAAGGAAGGTAGATGCGTTGGTGTTGGAAGGTGGTGTGGGTGTGAATATGAGGGCTGTGCAGGAAGTGTTTGTGGCGTGAATAATGAGGGCTTTACTGTGTGTTTCTTGTGTGAATCTGTCAGGGTTTGAATGTGTGGAGAGGGGTTATTTTTATAGGCAAGGGGATGGGTTTTACCTTGTTGGGGAAGGAATAAGATTTGTGAGATATTCTTTTAATTAAAATGTGATAGGGGAAATCTTTAATTAAGGGAAGTGATTTGATTTTTTCTTTTTAGTTAAGGATATGATTTAGTTTAATTAGGCAAGGAATCCATGGGATTTAATTTGAATATTTTAATTTGGGAAATGAATTTTAATTTGTGACATGTGTTTTATTTATTTTAATTGGATTTATTTAGTTTAGGGATGTGATTTAATTTAATTTAATTTAAGTTTAATTTAATTAGTTTTAATTTAATTTGTGACATGTATTTTAAATGTTTTAATTATTTAATTTGTGAGATGTGTTTTAAATGTTTTAATTATTTTTGGATGTGATTTAATGGGTTTGGTGTGTATAAAAACAGAGGTCCAACAAGCGAACCTGAAGCGAAACAAGCGAGTTAAATCTGAAAAAATGCTAATTTCCAACTTTACCCTTCCAACGTCCGTTTCCCGCGGCTTTCACAACTAAAGAGGTAGTGTCTCCATACGAGACTCATCATCGGGCTGATATGCAAAAATGCAATGCCTACAGGAAACCAACCTTGGAGCTTGGAATCAAAAGGACAAAGCTTGGAGCTTGGATATTCACCTTGGCCGAAAATCTTCAAAGGATCTTCGAGTTCACTTTCTTCTCAACACATCTCAAATCCGTTCAATGTAAGTGTGTTTCTGCCTCACTTCATTTGAGTATTTATTCTTTTCATTGCTTAAATTTGGTCTTGGGACCACATTAGAAACCAACAATGGTATCTTTGAGCCTAGTTTGAGCATGAAAAATGTTAGGGTTCATATGCTTAAAATTTGGGTAAAAATGATTTGAGCATGATTTGATGAAATTGTTTGATTAGTATGCTTGAATGATGATAAATAGTGTTAAGCATGATCAATTTCATGAAAAATGAATTGGATAATTTTTCCCCAAATTAGATGGCTTGGCCGAATGCATGTAGTACCCTAAGTCATGGTATTTTTTGTCTTATAATCATTGGATGAGTTTAAAGACTAGGGATAATGTTGATTTGTAATTCAATCGGATTGAAAACGAAATCGAATTAAAAAACCCTATGAATGTCGTGAGCTTTGAGCATGTAATGAGATGATTTTTTGAATCAATTATGTTGGACATGTGTTGATGATGAAAAACATGATTAATGGATTAGATTAGTATTTTGGAAATGTTAATTTAAAAGATTAATCATGGCTAAACACTTTGATTTATTAAATTTTGGAAAATTGGAATTTAATAAATTGGGCTTGATTTTGAATTGGACTTAAAATTGTTGTATTTGGGCATAATGGGCTTGGTTGGGCCAAGTTGATTTAAGTCAAATTGGATTGGATCCAAATTGGGCCTAAATCATTCCATTAAGTCCAAATATAACAAATGGGCTTTAAATGTTTAATTGGGCCTAATGGGCCTAAATTGGTTTCTTGGAAAATAAGGGTGATTCCTTAATTGGGCTTTGGTATTTGGGTTTGACCCATATTGACCAAAGTACATGCCTTACGAAATCAATTGAAAGCCCATTGGACTTTAATTAAACAACATTGGATGTTAATTGGGCTTTGAGACCCATTAAGATTAGATTTGGAATCTAAGTCGTTAAAGCGCATTAAAAAGTGTAGATATTTAATTTTGAATTAAATAAATGAATTAGTATTGAATACGAATTAAATTAGATTTAAAGAGTAGTTCGATATAATTCAAGAATTCGTACTTCGAGTACTTATTCACAAACGAGTTGGACTCGCGCAAAATCAAATCGTTGTTTGAACATTGGATGATCACTTAATTCAAAGATTAATTAATTGGATTAGATTGATTGAATAACATGCTATGAATGAATACATAGATGTGTTAAATGAATAAAGTATATCGGATGGATATTAGAATGGAAGGGCAATTTTGGAAATTGTTGTAAATTTAGAATTTATTAAATTGGACCTGCGTGTCACGACCCCCTCCCTAGAGCGGGCCCAACCTTAGAAAGAGGTTCGTGGACTTCTTTAGCTCAAGCATTCTATATGCCAAATCAACCAATTTAAAACACACAATTATTACATCACAAATTACAAACCTATAAGTATACACAACTTTTATGGTTTACAACACAAGACTTAAAAGAAAATACAAATGACGACTAGAATGTCTGGACCAACCCGAAAATACAACTGTGGCACGTGGATCCAAATCTGGTACTGCTCTTGCTATGCTCGCGAACTACCTAGAATGTTTGGGGGAAGAGGGGAGTGAGCTTAAAAAGCTCAGCAAGCAAGCACTCATACTCTCAACATGACCTCACCAACAAAATAAGGATATATATACAGTATATATAATAAATGAAAATAGCATATATTATAATATCATCTCAACAATCAATCCACATAATACAAACATCCATCAAACATGGTTGCTAATCCGGGTCCAGTATAATAGTGGTTTGAAACCAAGGGAGAGTACCTCATCACAACTCCCAAGGTTTCCCACCATATCATAACAATGGGAGAGTACCTCATCACAACTCCTAAGGTTTTCCATCATATCAAAACCAAATATGTATGAGTGAGTTAAAACCAATGGGGGAGCCTCGTATACCCCCAAGGTTCTTCACCATATGTATGAGTGAGTTAAAACCAATGGGGGAGTCCCCGTATACCCCCAAGGTTCTTCACCATATAATCTCGCAAAATATCCATCACATCTCATCTCAAATCCGACCAATATTATACGAAACCCGGCAGCATAACATACATCACTCATCATCCAATACAATCACATCTCACATCCAATCCATCAATCTCATCTCAACAATCATGAATTCATATTTATCATGCTTTCAATTAATCAATATTTATATCTCAACAAATATATATATATATATATATATATATATAATATATATATTTAATATAATTATAATTATACCAATATATTTATATATAGACTTCCACAACAACCATCAATCATCAAACAATTATGTTAAAAGAATCATCATGCAGTGTACTTACCTCTATCCACGCAAAAGCCCTTATTATATCTATCTCCTCGCTAAGAATCTGAAAAATATAAAATTACTATCAGGTCCCTCAATTATCCAAAATTACGATTTTACCCATAAACTTTTCTAATATGCCCAAAAAGTCCTACAATTTTTAAATATTACTATTTAACCCCTAAAAGCCAGAATTTACAATTTTACCCTCTTAATTATGCAAATTTACAATTACGTCCAAAACATTCCAATTCTATCATTTACACCCCAAAACGGTAATAATCACATACCGAGCTCTAACGATCTCCAAATCTCTCAAAGAAAGATCCACTGGTCAGCCAACATCTCAAGGATCATAGCGACGAACGGCTTCGGAACTTGCTGATACGCTTAACGAGGCAAGCGGGCCCCACTACCAAATATCGGGCCCTACAACCAGATACTTTCAACGGTGGATATATATATCAAAACGCTCGTATAATCGAGAGCAACAATCTGATACGTTCAGATCGCCGATCCAACGGTCGGATCTCAACTTCCAGTACAAATCCCGAATAACCGGTATTTACAATACGGAAAACAACCCAAACGATGTCGGATCAGGAAGTGACCAATGGCGTTGGAAAGATATCGGCCTGAAAAGTACTCACTCGCCGGAGGTGCCCGTCAGAAGTGATCGGAGATGGCCGGAAAATCTAGAAAAGTGGCCGACGACTCGTCTTATTTCGGTGGCGCGTGGAGGAGCGACCGGCGTCTGATGGCCTCGATATCGGCGGCTCTGGAAAGCTGACGTCGGCAGCTACCTGGCGGACCGGGGCATGGTGGAATATTACGCGGCGGTGAAGCAACGGTGGCGGTTCCAAGTTTCAGCAGAGAGAGAGAGTAATTGAGAGAAAGAAAGAAACAAATTGAGAAAGAGAAAGGAAAAAGAATCCAGAGAAAAAGAGAGGCCGCTCAAATAAAAATAAAAAATAATGCTAAGAGAGGACTGTCACGTTTGCAATCTGTCATCCACCTCTTTTTTTTAATAATATTAATTTAAATGGGGTAAGTTATTACACTGCGTGTCCAGCCTTATCTCTATTGATTCTTTGTATTTCTCTTCTCACCTAATTCCCCTCAATGTTAATAAGGTTTCTCTTATTGTATTATGTAATTGGGTAGAAGTAAGAATAGTGCTAGCTGGGGAGAGGAAAGTGAGTGATTCGTTCTAGGAACAATCTGTGAGATATCCATCCACATATCGTTATTAATTTATTTTCGCGCCTTATTATGCTTTTAGAATGCATGTTTAAGGGTGTATGACGAGACCTAACAAAGATAATAAATTGGTTGCCAATTTACGCGAAAAACCCTCAAAACATATTAAGCGTTTTTCCTTACATTGAGTGATTCTTACTCAAGATCCAAGATTGGCACTGGTTTGTTGGCCAAAGTCAAGACCTTTGTCCATCACGGATGTGTTTGAATCGTGAAGGCTTTGTTCCATATCGGTATCTTGTCCAAGTTGTGATTTGTTGGCCAAAGTCAAGATCACTTCTTGTCCATCGACATTGATTACGAAGCTTTCCAAAGTCAATGGGTCCCGCTTAACTGGAATCATTAAGCTTGTTGTGCCAAAGCCAAGGCTTAGTTGATTCAGAGGAAAAAGGTTGGAAAAT